>CM039528.1:12650677-12752117 GCA_022433055.1 Begonia peltatifolia
CAAATTATTATCTTTGAACAAAATAAGTTTTTTCATTTGGTATGCCGCTAAGCCCACTCGCATTTCAAGTGCAATCAAGGACAAAATCTCGAGATTGACAAAATATAGTTGACGTTAAGAATTTGAGGTCGAAAATTTTATAGAATGGTTTGTGCCGTTTAGAGAAAAAAGTCATTGGGGTTCAAGAGGCGGGTTGATCGCACATGGAGCCACCCACGTTATAAGCACAGGCAATCAAGGTTAAAAATGGGGGCAACCTCACTTGAAATGGGGTTCAAGTGGTTCTACGCATGCAGGCACGAGGTCGTCAGTGCTCACGACGCGGTCGAGCGCATATGTGTTTGACGGTAGACCAAACAGAAATATTTACCCTCAAACTTCGTAAAGACTCACTTCCTTTCGCCTTGGACACATTTGATCCAACAAGTAAACTTACACTTGCTTCAAATGGATATCTGCCTTCTTCTTCTCATCTCTCTATTCCGACATCAACAAAATTCCCTTAATAGTATTTTACAGTTAGCTACTATTTAATCTCTTTTAGAGTTGGTTGAGTTTGAATTTTCTCAATTAGGCTCCTTATTCTCCTCCCCAAACCTTCACATGGAGTCCTCTACCACCGTCAACACTTCACAAGTTGCATTTTGCAAGTTTTGATTTTGGATTGTGACTAATTGCTATCAAATTGTTGTATAATTATGTCACGCGTCACAACTATTCAAGCAAAATCTAGGAACCAAGCATCAAGTGTTCAAGTGATTCTATCCAGGTAGAATTGGACCTCCCTGTGGGGTTTGATAGTGGATCTTTTGGCATCCTTTTTATGTGCATCCACTATCATTTTTATACCTGCATTCTTCGAGTGTATCTTACATTTGACTAAACACCCCAGAAACCTCTCGAGTTTTTGTTTTTGTTTTTGTTTTTTTTATAATTTCATTTTCTCGGTACAGTTGCAGATCAATTTCCATCACAATATATGTGTGCGCGTTAGCATCCTTGTAGCACATAAAACGTTAAGTGTTTCTTCTCGTGGCCGACAACAAAGATAATAAAAATAATACGCAACTCAAATTGAGATACGCATAACTCGCAACTCGCTTTCGATGTGTCAGCCCATTTCCACAACGTTGTGGTTCATGATGATCAACATAATTAGTGGGGCATAATTATATGTCAATAAGAAACTCATTATGATTCCATTACTCGCCTCCCTAATTAAAAAATTTAAGTAAATTACTCACATAGATAAACTCCAAGAAGCCTTGTCTAAAGCAACATCTACACAATAAGTTCATAAAAGGGTACACAACAAAGCATAGCTGTAAAAGATACGTAGGTTGTGCCCACGCATGGGGCACTATAGTTGACTAGAGTCGTCGTTACGTTTGTGTAAACAATGGTATATTGAAGAAAGAGAGAAAAGACAAGACGTGGCAGAAGACATGCAAATGTTTGTACGTCACAGCTTTCTATTTTGGTCAAAGAAGACCGATTGACTCTTATTAAGTCTAAGGAAACAAATAATTCATTGGTTCAACTCCAAACACGCAATTGCTAAGGCAGCCAATCTTTTATTAGGTCATGGGAATCTCTTCATTTTTAACCAAGCTTAGACTATTCTTGCAAGTGAAATCATCTTTCCTCAGAACAATTGTTGGTATATTTTAATTTTGATTCCTTGCACTATGCATGCACGATCCCAGCTTGCCTCCCTCGTTGTGAAGACAAAGATGACCTAAAATTCTGGTGATCGTGATGATTCAACTCATACCAATAAAAGTGTACAATTTCACATCGTTTGAAAAAGTAAAAATTGAATGGTTTATAAGTAAAGTTCTTCTTTCTACCCAGTACAAATACTTTTTGGAATAGCTTAAAGAAAAAATTTGTAAGGTACTTCAGTGCAAAGTAGACAATATTGTACTGAAAACACCAAAAAACTTCACATGCATGTATGTTTCTTAAAAAATAAGAACTAATTTCGTTACATAACTTTGTACCACTACCAAATTCAATCTTGTTTATCAATGTTAATGCGGATATGATCTTAGAACTACATTTCTAGTTTTCAATTTAAAAAAATAAAACTTCTTTGGATGATTTTATGAATTAAAAAAAAAAAAGAACGATATTTGAATACAAAAAATATGAAATGATCATGCTATGTTACGGCCTTCCAACACGGTAAAACGTACAATTTGATGTCGTTCGCACGATTTCTTCACCATTATTAGATTCGCACTCACACGAACTCGTTCGAGGACAAGAGATAAGGCGAAAAAGGTCACAGGTGAATCATTTTCGAAATCGAAAACACGGAAAGACACGGGTAAGTAAATAGACGTAACACTCGATTTTTTTTGTATGAAGATTGTAGGGAGGGATGGAAAGAAGCAACGTTAGTTTAGACAGCTCAACAAAATGCTTATTACTTGACCAAAAGGAAGAGAAGAGAGGCATGAAAGACAAGGGTTAGGCGATGGGAGTAAATGAAGGTGGGGAAGGGGGGCAAATCGACTACTCAGCAACGCATTCGCGCAGTCCTCGATTATCATCTTCTCAAGCTTATCCACCTTCTCAGACTTGAATTTTGGGTCCCTACCATCATCATTCATAATTGTGCTCAGATATCATTAACTTCTGCCTCATTATCAGCTCCAGGAAGCTCATGCGTGACACAAATGAAAACGCCAGGTCGGCAAGGAAGATGGTTTTGCTTATTAACACGTCACGTAAATACATTGTGTGGTTAGCGTATGAACATAGATATCACTGTTTTATATGTTCTTGAAATTAGTGGTGGAAACGTTTTAATCACCTTAATTCAATGATGAAGTATTCCTTATCTTTATTTCTTCACTATTTCAGGCAACCTTTGGAAGAAGCTGGCCGAGCGAATGTAAAACCTACGTACATTTACGTAGTAATATGTTGTGGCTTGATCGGAAATCATCGAGAATCATATACTAAAAATCAGCGAAAACCCTCGTTGGGCGTCGGAGACTGAGAAGATTCGAAGCGAAGCGAAGCGAAGTGACGACTCAGTCAGGGGGAGGAATGTGAAAAATGTTACACTAAAATGTGAAGGCCTCCACCGTCAGCCTTCCAGGCAGTAGTTCCTAATTAGAGCTTCCCTCATAAAACGTGACAGCAACTTTTTCACATACTCCAAAATTTTAGTCCCTCTAATCTCGACCCTTCCTTGAACCATATTCTTGGCCCTTGGTTCCTTTATTGGGTACACTAAAAAGGTACCTAAAATTGGGTTATTTAACACATTACAAATCTAATTGAACAAGGACGTCGGCAGCGGCCCCATAGACTCCAGCATTGACCATTTTTTGTTGTCATTTGAAACGCTACAATACACCAATCACGCATTGCCCCATCCCCACTCGAAGTAGTTCTCTTGACCGTTTGGAGATGTCCGACCACTCAAACAATTTAATTTAGCGTCAAGTCAAAAAATAAGAATCGAGAGTTAAAAATAGCATTACTCAATTTTTATATATATAGACATAGTTCTATCGCTGTGTTGTTAAAAAGATATCGGAATACATTAAGAAAGCAGATTTGTATACAGGGTCATGGGCAGGGGCGAAACCCTGCTCGGGATCCAAAGCCAACATGCTCGATATCTCTCCCGACTTGGACATTGATTTAACTGGCAAACCCGAGATGAAGGTCGACTACAATGCTTGAGAGATATGCTTAGATATTAGATGTCCTCAAAGGATGTTAAATTCATCAAAGATTATAACTTGGTTAAAAGGAAAACACAAAGAAGAGTTTCAATTAGAGTCGTTAATATGATAAGAGGGTCTAAATAATTTAAGGACTTTAGTGGGACCCTTTTCTTCTTTGTCTTTTGCTGATGTCATCGTCCGTCAACCCCATGTGGGCCCCTTTCATCTGAGGTAGCCCTCAACACACTCCACCCTCTAACCAGCCATCAAAATTATTTTCAAAAGTGGTCCCCCCTACCCATCATAAAATCTTTGATTTGACCTGCGTTTGATCCGACGGCCGACTTTTGTTGGCTTATCAGCTTTGGAAAAGGAAAGAATCATAACGGACGACGTAGCGTTTAAACCTGGTCTGACATGTACGCTAGTATCAAGGCTTCGTATTTGGCACATAAGTCTGGTACACTGGCAGCCAAACTGAAACGTCAGCCTTCAAAAACCTTGCATCCTGGCTTCGGCAATTCTCTTGAGCCAATCATAACCCTCCAAGTGGAATTAGAACTCGAATCCCTCTGGGCCAACAGCTGTCACGCCCCAAAAAGACTCGCTAACGACCCCATCCATCATGCACCGAACCACCCTAGCACGAACTCGCGAGAAGGTGTACAATCTCAGATGGTTCATTGTTGGAGCAAGCGGACAGTATTTTATGTTCGAAGCACGAGACTCTCAACAGAAGGTTGTCTTCAGTAAACTCACGACCAAAGACCAGACCCCTGCCTTATAAATGCTCCCTGGATTCTCCTTCCATCGTCACTCATCAAATCCTTGAGAGATAAAAGTACATTTTTCATCTTGTCATGGCCGCCTCTCACTGCATTGCTATTCTCTTTCTCTCTCTACTGCTGGGGGTAAAGTCGTCGTCACCCTCCCTGGGAAGCTCGACAAAGCCGGCTGCATTGGTCGAGCAGCAGCCGTTGGTATTGAAATATCACAACGGAGCTCTTCTGAAGGGCCACATCACCCTGAACATTGTATGGTACGGCCACTTCACTCCAGTCCAGCGCTCTACGATTCTTGATTTTATTCAGTCCCTCGACTATCAGGCAGCCCCACTGCCCTCCGTTTCGTCGTGGTGGAAAACAACGGACAAGTACCAAACTGGGTCGTCTAGTCTGGTGATCGGGAAGCAAATTCTAGACGAGACTTACAGCTTGGGGAAGAATCTCAAGACCTCTGACTTGGTGGGTTTGGCCGGAAAATTCAATCGCCTCGATTCTGTGAGTGTAGTTTTGACTGCGAAGGACGTGGGTGTTGAGGGTTTCTGCATCAACAGGTGTGGAACGCACGGATCGATTCCAGGGAAGACCAGATTCGCATACGTCTGGGTTGGAAATTCGGAAACCCAGTGCCCCGGACAGTGCGCTTGGCCGTTTCACCAGCCCATTTATGGCCCTCAGACGCCGCCGTTGGTGGCGCCCAACGCCGACGTCGGAGTGGACGGGATGATCATAAACTTGGCCACGCTTCTCGCGGGTACCGTCACCAATCCTTTCAACAACGGATACTTCCAGGGCCCGGCCGCCGCACCTCTTGAGGCGGTGTCCGCATGCACGGGTGTATTCGGATCCGGGTCATACCCGGGGTATCCAGGTCAAGTCCTGGTAGATACGAGCAGCGGAGGGAGTTACAACGCGCACGGAATCGGCGGCCGGAAGTATCTGTTGCCGGCCATGTGGGACCCAGAAACATCGGCCTGTAAAACACTCGTATGAGTAAACGAAAGTTCCTCCACTGTACTCAGAACTAGCCTTGCTCATACTTTTGTTTTTGTTTTCCAAGGACTGAAGATGAAAACTGTTACAACGTTATTTCGTTACAAAACTCACATGTAAAATACAAAGCTTCCTTTTGTTGTTCTGAGAAAGTTTAGTGTGTGTTGGAGACTAGGCTAAATTTCACCGAAGCCATTAACCTAATCCTTGTTGTTAAAAAAATCATCCAATTTTACTGTTCAACACAAAAGACATTAAAGTTTCAAGAATTTGCAAAAAAAAAATATTATCGGTCGACCAGTGTGCAATGTGATGGCGTGACACAACAAAAACATTGACGGGTCGACCGTTCCGTTGTGAGAGAACGGTGACAGAAGATGCAAGATTGGCAGCGAGAACGGTCATAAGATGCGGGATCGGTCAACCGATCGACCGATCCGCTCAATAAAAGAACATCTCCCTCCTCTCCTAACTTCCACTCGTCTCCCGCCTCTCTTACTTATATTTTATCCTCTAGCTCATATTTTGTTCATCAAGAGCAAGGTATGTCTTTTTTTTTTTATAAATATTTTATCATACAATTTTATTTTTATATAATTGAAATTTATATATTTTTTAATTTTTGCCAATTTTTTTATTATCAAAATTTATATAAATTTTTTTTAAATTAATTTTTTATATTAATATTTTATTTTTTCGTACTACTTATTTAGTGTTATAATTATACTGTATAAGTAATTTATATCTATAACACTAGTATTTAAGTGGTCTGTTTGTGACCCTCCAGACTTTTCTAAAAACTTAGAAAAATAATTCTGTATAGCAAGATTGTCCAGTACAATCTCTGCTGATAATTATCCTGATCAATAACTCTACACATTTTACAGTAGCGACACAATTATCATCAGATAATTTTGTTTCTAATCTATTTCTAATTTTTAATGACAGTATCTGACCATTAAATTATTTCATGATGAAAAATGTCGACAGAAGTATGAACGAGATTTTTTCAAACGAGAAGTTATTTATTAGAAAAATGTCAACTTTAGGAGTTGAGAGTCATTAGGGATTAAGAGGATGTTCGATATCATAGGTATACGTGGAATATATTCATTCAAAGGTGATAGCTGCGACACTATAATTCACTTATTCTATGCGAGCTTTTTAAAACCTACTCCCATTTTGATACTTCGAAAGTAGCTGCTTCAGCTTCAGCCACTCAAATTTTCGATTCGGGACAACTATTCGAAATCTTAGTGAAAGACTAGATTTGTTATCTCATGTTTGCTTTATCTCCCCATGAATCATATGTTTGTACAACATAACATCAATTGGGAGAGATAGAATTTTGACTAGATTGACGACATATATCTTTGGTACATAGCTTATTATATGTCTAGAGAAGATAAATGCAGTGTTAGGATTTATCTTGGAAGGGGCAGAGCAATATTACAAAGCTGTCGTAAATTGTCGTTTTTTCCAAATGCCGGAGGGAGTAGAGTTCTTACGTCAAATTCATAAAAATTCCGATAATTGGGTGTTTGTGAAGCCACGCTCAAAAGATTTGAATGTGCTAAGTCGGATTCTTCACAACATGCTAACCCATATTCTTCTACCGCGACATTGACACAAAGATCTTGTTAATTGCATGGATTTGTATGTCATGGAAAAGTTGGTTAACAGAAATGCTTTTGATCCTAGCTACTAGATTATAGATCACATGCATGCGATCGAGGGGTCATCCAAGAAGAATCACCCGTACAACACTCTAATTCAGAAGATCATTGTACAATTACAACATTAAATAATCAGTACGAAAAATAAGATTATTAATATAAAAGAATATGAATACAATATAAAAGAAATTTCAATAAATTTACGATAATTTAAAAAAAATTGTATAATAAAAAAATTTATATCAATTTCAATAATTTAAAAATAAATTTAATAATAAAAAAATTGGCAAAAATAAAAAAATAAATTTCAATAATATAAAAATAAAATTGTATAGTAAAAAACTTTACAAAAAAAAAAACAACATACATGTCAACAAGGTATAAAAGAACTTGCATAATAAAAAATATATATAACTTTATGATAATTTTTAAAAAAAATTGCATACTAAAAAAAAATTATATAAATTTCATTAATTTAAAACTAAAATTACATAATAAAAAAAATTATATATTTTTTTTTGTTTAGGGAGGTACCAGTCGACCGGTCCCATGACCAGTCCCGTGTCTTCTGACACCGTTCCCTCACGGCGGGATCGGTGGACCGGTTCTAGCGAACCGGTCGACCGATCACCATTTTTGTTGTGCAATGTCACATTGCACACCGGTCGACCAGTCTGTCGACATCGGTTGACCGGTAATGTTTTTTTTGTTAAAAGGATTACGTTAATGACTTTGGTGAAATTTACCAAAAAAACTATTATTCCCCAAATAAACGATTACACGGCGAACAATTGAGTTTTGCGAATTAAATATTATCGTATAAAAAAAACATAAACCATAATATTAATACACAAATTTGACCTCATTCAAATAAAATTCGGGTAAGGCCAAATTTCAGCGGTTCTAGAACCCTTAGTCTTAACAAATATTAGGTTGAGTTTCTGGGCCATAAGTTATAAAACCATTGTGAACCTAATATGATTGGCCTTTTCTGTTAGTGAGCTAGTCTCTCATGTATAGGCCACCCTTATCAGTCTCAAACATATTCTCTCATTTGATAGATAAACCAAGAGACAGCTGTGAGAGAAAAATGAGTTTGGGTGATGAAATTCTATAGAATTAACTCCATCTTCTGTAAAAGAACATCAAGGGTATGACCATTTTTATTGTTAGGATTAGACGTCCTAATCCACCTGTAACGAACGATCAAAAAGCGAAAAAAAAAAAGACTCAAAGATTTGTAGTGGTTCACTTTCGTTATGAGAGCTACGTCCACTGACTGCTGACAGATTTCATTAAGAACAAAATTGAGTTACAATAGTTTTTGTCACACGCTCTTTAACTCTCCAATAGCCTAAATAAGTCTTTATATAATAGACAATTTAGGGTTACAGAATAACAAAGTAAATATTACCAAAATACCCTCAAATTTAAATTAGGCTTCACAACTCAACATTTATGAGATCTCCATGTAATTGCTAAATTCCACTTTGGGGTTCAAAACTTCAAGTCGGGTGAGTTTAACAATTTTTAATGTTAAGAGGTCGAACGATGATTAAGGTTTTTATGTAAACCGATATGGTTGTCTAGAGTACAAGTTTGAAGACATCGCTTGAGATAGAATTTTATTTACTACATTTAGTTGTGCGTATAATTGTTTTTAAAGCTTAATTTTGACCCTTTATGACATGTTGTTCTGATTTTGTGATAAAGTTTGAAAAATAGTTATTACAAAAGAGTGTTTAATGTATATATTGTTCAAATCCGCGACGAAACAAGTTTAAAAAAATCATGTTTTGTTATAGAATATTTCATTTTACCGATTTAATTTTCATTTTCATTTTCAATTAAATTTGTTTAGTTTAAATTAAAATTATGATAATTTTGATAAAAGAGAATCTAATCCTTATAAATACTTGTATTATATTATTAGATTAAGATATCAACAGACTAATCATCTATTATATGCCTGAAAACCCATTAATATTGAACTATATTTAATTACTTGTATGATTACTTAACATTACGATTACTTTAATAGCAATTATTTATCCAATTTGACCTATTGGTGTGATTGTTAAATTATATCCAATAAAACTTTGGTAAATTCAAAAAAAAAAAAACAAATTATATAGTTTAAATTAGAATATAAAGTAATTCGCCACAACATATATGGCACCCCGGCAGCATGAACATAGGTAGAAACACACACAAAACACAAAATACACAACACAGAGAGACGCGGACATAGTGGAGGAAATTATTCTTGTCATTAATGGAGTTCTAAACTTTAAGAGCCAGAGCTACAACAGCTCCGACGGCCAAAGAGCCAGCAAAGGTGAACCTGTCCGATGGCACGGCAGCATTGGGTGGTGGCGCCAGAGCAACCGACGGAGCCGGGGAATGGACGTGAGAGTGGTTCATATCCGGACCTGGTGCATCGGCGTGGGAGTGGTTCATATCCGTGCCTGGGCCATGGGCGTGGGAATGGTGCACCATCCACATCAACATCACAACCATGAAAGTAAGAATGCCCAATGGAAACCTCGCCATTCTAGAGAGAGAATATACGGAGAGAGAGAGAGAGAGAGAGAGCGAGAAAAGGGGTTAGGGGCGATATAGATATATAAAAAGAAGAAGAAGCCCACCTGCAAATATAATTTTTTCAGGTCGTAAGCTGTTGATCGATTATATAAAATTGAGTTGACTTAGATTGATTGCGATCGATGGTAGTGTTGATGAGTTCATAAACAGCTGTTTTAGAACAACTCTTGCATGTTTCGTTCAGCCACTATGCAACTTGGGGTTATTACTTGAACTTATATTCGAATATAAAATTAATTCTACGCAGATTTGATCGTTAGATCTTCGTTGAAAATAAAATTTTATTTTCTTTTTAAATTTATATAATCTAGAAATACAAAATTTACGATTATATTTCGATATTCGGAATAAATTTTGTAAATTTAGTACCTTACGTTATTTTTTTTCTGATTACCAGTCGATTTGTTACGTGGATCATCGATTTCGAAATTCACTAATTATGAAAAAAAATATAACAATATTAGTCCATCATTTTGTACGAAAGAGAAGTACTCACACATAGATTGTACTACTTAATAGTAGTCATCATTGAATAGTGGCATTTTATTAAGTGGAGTAGACTTTCTCAATTGTTAATGAACATTTTAGAGTGACATGTACAGTTCTATTAACTCGTTTACTTTTTTTTCATTACACTATTTTCATAATGTCATTCAATAAAAATACTTTCTGTCACAACTTGCCGAGGAGACGAGACAATTGGAGAAACACGATCCAACTCTCGATAAAAGTTCAGCCACCCGACGTAAAGTTTATTAACGCCCACACGTAAAAATTAAGAATCTATGTTAAACGCACTATAGCTCACGTGACTTGGGTCTAATCTGCGAAAGTGATCGTCAAAATAAATAAAATAATGACTAAATATAAAGTGCGCATATTAGTGCATAGAGATGACAAACGAATCGACCCTGTAAATCTGGGTTTGAAAAGAATCTGGTTCACTGAGTCTGCTGAGTTAAATAAGTCAAGCCTGACGAGCTGGATCAAAAATATTTTTAAGTCAAGCTGGCTCTTGAGCCAATATTAAACTATCTGAGTCGAGTCAGCTAAACGAATCTAACGAGTCGAGTATAATGAATTAAACATACATAAATATTTTCAATTTATATAAATGTAATATATATTTTTAAAAAATTTAATTATTAAAATTATAATAATTATTTATGATTATAATGTCAAACTATAATATTTAATTGTTTAGTTAATAAAATTATTTTATTAATATATAAAATAATATGTATGTAGAAAAAAAGTTATTTGACGTAATTTAATAAAAAGTATAATACAAATATCATTAAAAATATTTGACAATTGCATCATGACAAATTATACAAATAGGTATTAACTAAGTAAACACCTATTTAATTGTCAATCATTTGCAATCTAAGAGACAAATGAACTAATCGAGCTAAGCCGAGCAAACCCTAAAAAAATTCTAACTCATGCAGTCTAACAAGTTAAATGAATCGAGTCTAACGAACCTAGTAAACTCAACGAACTGAAATTAACGAGTCAAAAAAAAAAAAATCTACCTGAACAGATTTACAAGACAAAGTTAAATGAGTCGGGCCCGTTCCTATGGCCCAACTTGGTGTCTATATCTTGTTGTGATGGTAACATGAATTCTACCAAAACCTCCCACTTATTTAAACAAATATTTTTCTGGGTGTTGATAAGATGACAGTGGTGGTAACGATGAGTATATAAAATAGGATTTGTTGTGGCAAAAGGAATCTCATTCCTATCGTGACGGTATGATTGGTCGGTCACCTTGAAAATTTGCACCTAAGTTTACTATTTGAGGAAGGTGTTAAGTAACCCTAGACGTACTAGAAATAGTATTGTTCATCCTTATGTTTATGTTTTAACATAAGCACTCGATCAGAATTTTAGTTGGGTCGGGTCGGGTCGGGTCGGGTTAAATTGTAAAATTTATTTATGTTTTAATTATTGATTAGTGAATTTTTTGTATCACAGTAAAAGATTTTTACAGCAAGTTTAAACGTTTGCGGTGGGAAAGAGTTTGGATCTTCTCAACAAACCACCCCGGTGACTGTGACTGCCACTCCAACTCTGACCCCACTGCCATCCCAAGTCAACAATGGAAGGAAGAAAAAGTCGACTTTCCTCTCCTTCTTCCCCCTGCTCTCTCTCTCCTTCCATCTCTCTCTCTCTCTCTCCTTTCATCTCTCTCTCTCTCTCTCTCTCTCTCTCTCTCCAATGGTGTTTCAACTGAGAAAGCTGTTGTCTGATTCAGACGGCTACTTTTCGGAGACCTGCTCCGCGGTCTGCGTCTATAATAATATTTCAGGCTGCTCAACTGCCTGTTTAGCAGCCTGCCCTGACATCTGTCATTTTCCGATCTCATCCCCTCCCCCTCCCCCTCCTCCGGCTTCCCCTCCAATCTTTGCTAAAACCCACAAGTTGTCCCTCCTCGTCATCTACCTCATCTCTATCCTCTCCTTCTGCTTCGTTCTGGTCCTCCTTTTCGCCTACTACCGGAGATTCCGTTTCCGTCGCTTCGCTTCTCCGGCAAGATCGTCGACGCCGCCTCCGGAGAGCAACGACGAGTTTGTTGATGAAGAAGAGGGCCCGATCCTGGACCATCCGATCTGGTATATTCGCACCGTGGGCCTCCAGCCGTCGTTGATCAGCGCCATCACCATCTGCAAGTACAAACGAGGTGACGGTCTGATCGAAGGCACCGACTGTTCTGTATGTTTGACTGAGTTTGAGGAAGACGAAGATCTGAGGCTGTTGCCCAAGTGTAACCATGCTTTTCACCTCCCGTGTATTGATACTTGGCTCCGATCGCACACCAATTGTCCACTGTGCCGAGCCCCAGTTGCCGCCATCGCTCTTCCGCCGGAACCAGCACCTGTAATTCCCGGCCAGGCAGAGGATGTTCAGCCGGGAAACTCGCAAAACACGGGCGATTCGAGTAACGAAGAAGATGATGATGAACTAGCAGTAGTCGAGGATGGAGTAAAGAGATTAGGTGAGTATTCTAGCGCAGGTGAAGGAGGAATGCAACCAGTAAGAAGATCAGTTTCTCTTGATTCTCTGTCAGCTTTTCAGATCAGTTCTGCTCTTTCCCACGTTCTTGAAGCTCCAAAAACAGGATCTGGTCATCTTGAATTGGGCAAGACGAGTTCAAATCAAAAGGGGAAAACTAAAATCCTTGCAAGCTTAGTGTCTGCTTCTTCGTCTGGAAAATCTGTAAGCAGAGAGTCTCTGAAGAGATCGCTTTCCTGTACCAGCAAGTTCTTCCAAAGAACCTCGTCAACCCAGAGGAAAAATGGAGTGATTCCCAGATGAAGGTTTACTCTTTTCAATGTTTTCAGAACAGAGAGATCATAAAAAACGAGATGTCTCAAAAGCTCCCAACAATGGAGATTTTAGGTAATAACCCTTTTGTGGTATTGCGAGGGTAATATAATGATAGCTAAAAGGAATATACAAAGAGTTTTGTTCAAGGAATAATTGTGAATTTCCCCAAATTTAAGTTTTTCCTGTCGTCCTCACATTGTTTTGGGTGTCTTCTAGTTTTCCCCAAGTAAGCATTGGAGAGCTAGGTTAGCAGTGCTGTAATTCTCTTTCTACTCTCTAGGGCAAGGGCGCTAAAATGTTCTTAATAGGCATTGCAACGGTTACTCTCGAGTGACGAATCTGGTGGGCGCCAGAACACTTGAAATGAGCAACGAATCTCGTGGGCGCCAGAACACTTGAAATGAGCAATGTTATGTTTACTCTTGGGTTTCAACTCTCATTTCTCCAAGGCTCCATTGCTCAGAAATTGAATGAAAATTAACTTACCTCATAAGACGAAAACCCTTGAAATACCTAGCAAGCATCGCCTTCTTGTTTTCGCCGATGATTGTCATAGAAATACCTCGGATCGCCTCAGAGATCTGTACAACTCAGGACCCGTAAATTCTTAATAACCCATCAGCTATTCTCGCCGATGATCGGCATAGAAATACCTCGGATCGCCTCAGAGAACTGTACAACTCAAAACCCGTAAATTCTTAATAACTCATCAGTTGTTCACGGAACCGAACCAACTAGAAATAAACTGCAATAAAACTTGATTCAAACTACCAAAATAATAGAACCAAACTGAAAATTAATATAAAGTTTACTGTACATGCAGATAAAAGCGACAATTCCTAACTAACTTGCTCATAGACGACCTCGTTCTGATCAAGTGTGCAGTGCATGCAAGTGGGTTCAAACATGCAGGGACACTTCCTACAGCCAGTTGCGGCAGCTGACCGTCTCTCTCTCTCTCACCGTTGCCTGTGGCCATCAGTGTGCACCTCTGTAAATTAAGGATTTTGCCTCTTATTCCCAAACGAAGTTGAAGATAACAACAACATAGCCAACTTGCGCAACTTATAATATTATTTTCGTCTTTGTCTGCAAATAATTGTGTTGGGTCTCTTAGATATTTGTGTGTAATGTTGAATGAGGAAGTAGAACAGTGTCTTCCCATCTATGCCTGTAGAGCCACTAAAATTTCCCGAGAAGCAAACAAAATTCATTTTGAAGCAGCCCATGTGAGTCCCCTCTTCCTCCTTAACCCTCTTACCCTCTTAGGTCGGAGCTCTGTGTATCCTTGTTTCTCATCTGGGTTTTGAGCCATTTCTTTGAGAACGAAAACCCAGATCAGATTTTTCGTTTTATGGCTTCTACAGTGTGGGAATCAGAGAATGAGTCGATTGGGGCTCGACACTATCCGAATGAAGTTCTCAGCTCTGCCAAACATGGCGTCAAAACGGATGGGTTTGAGCTGAGGGGCCAGTCCTGGTATCGCTGTTCTTAAAGCAAAATCGCTTTCTTTGAACTGGTTTTTTCAGTATTTAGAATAATCTTGAGCATAAGAACTTTCGCTGTCGATGATTCACTTCCCCTGCTGTGTCTGTGTTAAAAAAATAGACACGATTCCACTGCTCATGAGCTCTTTTTTCCAATTTCAGGTACGTAGCAACTGATATTCCTAGCGACCTTCTTGTTCAAGTTGGAGATGTAGCTTTCCATGTACATAAGGTAGCCATTTTTTCTGCTTAAATTCATGAAAATTGTCTCTAGCAGTTTCTAAACCAGTGATTTGGAGATTGCCACTTACCCTTGTTTTGAAAATTTTATGTCTTTTGGCCTAGTTTCCCCTGCTTTCTCGGAGTGGAACGATGAACCGGCTCATTTACGATTGTCGAGACCCGGAATTCGGTAAAGTTGTGTTGGATGATCTTCCTGGAGGGCCTGATGCCTTTGAATTGGCAGCAAAATTCTGCTACGGAATCCCCATTGATCTATCCGCGGCCAATATTGCCGGCCTCAGATGTGCTGCTGAATATCTTGAAATGACTGAGGATTTGGAAGAAGGAAATCTCATATTCAAAAGCGAAGCCTTTCTAAGCTATGTTGTTTTATCCTCATGGAGAGACTCCAACGTTGTCTTGAAAAGCTGCGAGCAGCTTTCTCCATGGGCGGAAAATCTCCAAATTGTCCGTCGTTGCAGCGAGTCTATTGCTTGGAAGGCCTGTGCCAATCCGAAAGGAATAAGATGGGCATACACTGGGAAGCCCCAACAAGTATCGAGCCCGAAATGGAATGAAGTGAAGGACTCGAGTCCAAGTAGGAATCATCACGTTCCTCCCGATTGGTGGTTTGAAGATGTGTCGATTCTTAGAATCGATCATTTTGTCAGAGTCATCACTGCCATCAAAGTAAAGGGGATGAGATTTGAACTGATTGGAGCTTCGATAATGCATTATGCATCGAAATGGCTTCCGGGTTTGATAAATGACAGCACGGGAGGAAGCGATGAAACTCCTGCTAGTGGAAACAACGCCACTAGCAGTAGTCATTGTTGGAAGGGAGGGCTGCATATGGTTTTGGCTGGAATTAAAGACGAACCATCGACTGTTCAGGCCAAAGATCAGCGCATGATTATCGAGAGCCTAATTAGCATAATTCCTCCGCAGAAAGATAGTGTCTCGTGTAGTTTCCTCCTCCGCCTTTTGAGAACGGCAAGCATGTTGAAAGTGGCCCCAGCTTTGGTGACAGAATTGGAGAAGAGAGTTGGAATGCAATTTGAACAAGCCTCGCTTGCTGATCTTTTGATTCCATCTTATAATAAGTCAGACACAATGTACGATGTTGATCTCATTCAGAGACTCTTGGAGCATTTCCTCGTTCAAGAACAGACGGAAAGTTCAAGTCCGAGACAACAATCTTTTTCCGACAAACACATGTATGAAGGACCTCAAAGGAGTGCAATTCCAAATGCCAAGATGAGAGTGGCGAGGCTCGTTGACAGCTATCTCACAGAAGTCGCCAGAGATAGAAATCTTTCTTTGACCAAATTTCAGGTTCTTGCAGAAGCTTTGCCGGAATTTGCTCGAACTTCAGACGATGGACTTTATCGAGCAATTGATTCCTATCTTAAGGTAAAGAGAACGTAAAATTCTTACTTTTTAGAGGATTATATTTCAAATTAGAGGAATAGAATTGAAGCTGCAATCATGAACTGGCACATTTATATGCTTCCTCTTCTAACCTCAGGAAAACTTTTTTAAAGTTTTGGAGATTGAATCCGTTCCTTGATGAAAAATAGAAATCTAATCTGTTTCTCCTCGAACAGCTTTTCCGATAATAATTTGTCAATTTTATTCATATGAACATGAATTTTTCCAATGACAACGAAAATTTGCAGGCTCATCCTACACTTTCGGAGCACGAAAGAAAGCGATTGTGCCGAGTGATGGACTGCCAAAAGCTCTCTGTGGATGCATGCATGCATGCAGCACAAAATGATAGACTCCCTCTCCGTGTCGTCATCCAAGTTCTCTTCTCCGAGCAAATAAAGATAAGCAATGCCCTCGCGAATAACACTTTGAAGGAAACTGGCGAATCTCAATATCAGCCTGTAGCTTCGAGCCGGAAACCGCTTCTCGAGGGGACTCCACAATCATTCCAAGAAGGTTGGGTGGCTGCCAAAAAAGACATAAATACGATGAAATTCGAACTGGAGAGTGTGAAGACCAAGTATCGAGAGCTTCAGAACGAGTTGGAAAGCCTACAGGAGAAATTCGAGAAAATATTGAAGCAGAAACAGGGATCCGCGTGGAGTAGTGGGTGGAAAAAACTGAGCAAACTGACCAAGATTACAGCATCAGAGAATCCGGAAATGGACGCCCAGGTTCCGAATGCCGGCCAACAGCAAAAGAAGGCTCCTAGAAGATGGAGAAACTCAATGTCTTGAAGCCTAGTTCGCTGTAAGTTGTAGATTCTTCTTTTCATTTTCCATTTTGTTTGGCTTTTATAAAGTAGGGGACAGTATTCCATAGCAGATACTCAAGGTAGATATAGTTTATCAAGATGCATAAAATTACAAATTTCCAACGAGTTTGTCTTGTGAACTTTGTCTTATGAACTTAGACCTGTTAGTTCCATAAACTTTGATGAACGATATCGCATCGACACCGGTAGGTATCACCATTGATAGATTGGAAATGATGTTTTTAGAATGGCGGCCTGAAAGAACAGATTATTTTGTGATGAAAACAGAAACAGAAGTGGTAGAGAAGAAAAAAGCATGTGGTGGGTGAACTTTTCTTGGGTTGCAGAAATCAATGGCGGACTGAAAGAGAAGGGTAAAGCTCAGAGATGAAGTTGCAGTACAGCAATGGAGAAGTTGAAAAACATCTTCGTCCAAGGTTTACCACCAGAGATGTCAAATTCAGGCGAATTCATTAGTATTCAAGCTGTGTTCTTTCTGTGAAAATCACCAAAACCAATAAGATGACGAAGACGACCTTAATCCGAAACTTCAAAACTACCCGGATAGTCCGAATGTTCATCGACAAAAACTTAGATAAAAATATTGTCAGAATTAGCCAAAAGCATATGAAATGGGAACCAAAAAATGCAGTGTTCCTTTTGGATTTCCTCTTGATCAATAACAACAGCAGCATTGTCATCATTGCGTATCATCATACCGTTTTTGTGTTTGGGTTCTTTAGGAGGGCCGTATGGATCCTGGAATCAAGCAGTATATCAGGAGTCATATTGGTATCAAGCAAACTGCTCTCAAAGCACAAATACCCATCAAAGCACATAACTTCAGAAACAAAAAATACTGACTGATATCGAAGTTACCTGATGCTGACTTTGAAGAAAATGGAAGAAGACTCACCACCGCATAGCAGATGATGGTCCGACTCGTGATCCAATCTTCGCTTTTGTCGCAAGATTTCAAAAACTTGCTGAAATCACCACCTTCAATGACTTCATTTCACAACTCAGAGCAATAGAGGTTATAATTATGCAATATTCTCGTATCACTACACAAATTTCACATCCAATAAAACCCAGATCAAATCCGTAAAATAAACTCCGTTTGATCCTGCTTTGATAAACAATAACAATGGTCATGGAGTTGTATTGGCAAGGCTCGTCTCGTCTCCCATCTTGCTCACTTGATTACCCGGGCGCAGAATTTTCGTTACAAATTCAGGATAAATCCTTAATGTACTACAACTACAAGAAGGGTGTGATGATTAAAAACAAATAATTCAGGTGAATAGGAAATCAAAGATTTTAAAAGATGCATTATAAATAAAGACACTAGCTCTGAACAGATACTCTTAACATCAATCAAACCTTTGAGTTTGAAGGTCAAAGTTTAATCCAGACAGATTTCTCTCATGATCAACTCTATATATAACAGAACAAACTAAAAACCTTCTAGTCTACAATTTGAAAAGCTACACAAATGGCTTAGAAAACATCGAGACGAGATGATGTAAGTTAAGGTGAGGTATTATTGAGAGAGAAGCACCGAACGAAATGCATTAGCGGCTCTAAATTGCGTTCTACAAATAGCTGAGAAATAAAAAATACAACATCATTACAAATAACAAAGAGGCTTACTTCACTAGCTAGTCTTGACTTTATCATCATCCACCACATTAAGAATCGGAAGACTACTCAAGAATTCATCGAGACCCTCAAAAAATCCAATCCCCTCGATGTTATCCTCCACACCATTTGCGGTTTCGTTCCCCTCGCTGATTCTATGGCCAGGCTCTTCGACCTCGTTGCTAAACTCCACATTTAAATCCAACTTCCCCAATTCAGTTGCTGTACCCTTATGCCTCTTTGCATTACTAGTTGCTGCCCCTTTCTTACTAGAATCAGCCTTTAATGCATTTGACAATCCTGACTTCCCTGCAACAAATTTGGCCCCATCGGATTCCTCGATGCCACCCCCATTTTCGTTAACACCACTCACTTGGCTCCCCTTTTTAACTCTCTCAGTTGAAGCCTTCTTTTCGTTTTTTTTAGCAGAACCTCGCTTGGCCTTCTTCTTCCTCCTTCCACTCTCCCATTCTTCATCGGAGCTTCCACTGGGATTTGAAACTTCTACAAATAGATCGTCCTCATCATCTTCATGATAGTAAAACCTCGGGCTAGATTTTTTGGGGGTAGCTTCCTTCTTTGTCTTTCCTTGACCTTGCAAAGGACAAACGAACATTGACGAAATAGGATTCCAATTCCGACCTGATTGTTTAACATAACTTGATATCCCCAATGGGATGAAACCCCAACAACAGTAATAATCTTCCTTGTCTGAAATTGGAGGAGGAGGTAATGTCACAGCTTGGAATGCCTTGTGACAATTCTGGCACTTGAGAACACAATCTTCATAGACCTCGGGGTACTCAAAAAGATTAAAACAGTAAGGACAAGCAGTCCAGAAAGTTGGCCCGTTCGACTTGGCGGCCAAACCCTCAGCATCCTGAGTTGGGGGAGTTTCCTGAGTTGGTTCAGTCACATTTCTAGCATTTCCCCTCTCTTCTTCCACCGTCACCGTCCCATCCGAAGCACCATTGAGACTCTTTCCCACAGGCTGATTCCGCTGCTCTAGCCCTTGTTGTCTCGGAGGCTGAGTTGGCCGCGATTCCTGTTGTAGTTGGGCGAGCAGCTGTTGTGGCGGCTGCTGCTGAGGCAGCTGCCGTGGTGGTGGTGGTTTCTCCGGAGACTTCTGCTTCTGAGCCGACCCGGCAGCAGGAACATCGTTCTTTAAGTAGAGATTGAGTTCGTTGTCGTAGAGAGCTTTCCTCAAAGGGTTAGAGAGCACAAACCACGCATCAGTTACGAGCTTGAAGGCGTGGTCGGCGTAGGTGGCGTGATTCGTCTCTGGGTTCAGGACAAGAGCGAGTCGACGGTACTGACTGGCAATGAGCTCGATACTCTGAGTGGGGCGAGGGAGTTGGAGAATGCCATACCAATCGAATTGGTTGATTATCGGAGACTCAGATGCAAGGAGAGTGTCAGCGACTGCGATGACTCGATTGGCAGCGTCGAGGACAATTGGGTCGGAATCTCGAGCTCGGATCGCGAAGCTCTTGGCCCCAAATAAATCTCGAGCACCCAGAAGCCTCTCAGCTATGTTGAACCATCGGAGAGCTTCGGCTCTGTTGCCATTCGGGAAGTCCATTTTCCCACCCTCTCTCTCTTCCCCTAGAAACTTCAGCCGCTTCTGTCTACACAGTCCACTGCGCTGGTTTCAGGGTTGGGGGACGGACGGTGGCAGAGGAAAAGCCGGGATGATGTCTGGGCTTTTTCATTGGACGGAAATAGACAAGAAGTTTATCGTAATTACAGAAAAATTAGAATTGACTTTGAGATGAGAAGGAGAAGTAGAAGGGTACTATAGTCAATTGGGAAGAAGCTATTCAAGAAATCTTAAATGGATACTTTCATCTGACAGATCCGGTGGAAGTGAACTCATTTAAGTCTTAATTACACTCTCTGTATTTCTTCCTTTTCTTTTTTTTTTTTTTTTTTTTTTGTAATTTTTTAAAAATTTAAATAATTTATTATATTAATTATACTAATAATTATTTAATAAATTTATAATTATTTGATAGGTTAATAAATTTTTAAATAAAAATACACCTAACATTATTTTTTAAATTAATTAAATATTTTAAACTACAAAATGTTACCAAGTGTGCAAAATAAATAATTGTTCTATATCCTTAGCTTATGAAGGGCTGCCCATTTAAAACTTAATGATGTAGCCCTGATTAAGGAGCCTAAGAACTTACCTATCTCAACCAACCATGGCTACAAAAACTTCTTATCACGGGCCAAAAGAAATCCCATTAAGAAACCGAGAACGACTCGATCTGAAAATTAGATTTAGTCGTTCATTTCTTAAATTTAGTTTATTAATATATTATGCAGCGAAAGACTTTTATTATAATTATTAATCATTGTTCAAACCAAAATGACTAAATTTTAGATTCATTAGTGACATCTAAGATAATGCAGTCAAAATATAAATGTGTGAATTAAAATTAAATAATTTAAAATTTACAAAGTCTAATAGAATCTTATCTCTCAATAAAATAAATTTCTTAAGAAAATATTATAAATTTGTTCACCGAATTACTCTTGAGTTAGCAATTGAATATTCGCGTGATTATATTTTGAAAGGCAATCAATAAATATGTATCTAATTTCTAATATTCATGTTCAATTTAATATTTTAATAACAATTTAAAATCTCAATATAAATATATCTATTTACGGTCTCTGTGCATATAATATCTTATGCAAATGAAATTGAAACGACGATACCAAACAATGTAAGCACCGCATAAAATATCTTGATCAGGTTTAGAATTTTACTCCAAGCGACACAACATAATCAGTTCTCTCGTTACTTTAATTAAAACAAGCTTTTCATGATGAAAAATAAAAACACGCGTAAAAGGATATGCACATTAAATTATAGCGCTAACGAGAGATTTCTAACAATTTATTTTGTTTCATAAAATAATTAATCAAAACGTGCACAATCGAACATAAAATGATATCTATCTCTAAGTGGGTCTACTACCGACCAAAGTCCAATTATTCAAAATCGTGCAAATTCCAAGTCCTCAATTTAATGTAAATTCGGCAACTGAAGATAAAGTTTGTCAAGTTTTGGATTGAAGTTTCATATCTAAACTCCCAAATTTTCTTTAAAAAAATTAATTGGGTAATTTTAGCCATTAAATTTCTAATTTTTTCTTTAAAAATAGCACATTTTAATTGAGTAAATAGCATTTAAAATTTGGATTAAAATGAGTTAAAAAATGGGGTCCAAAAGAGGTTGGACCACGGTCCATCCAAAACCTCGTTGAGAAATGAAACGCGGCCCACCCACTTGTTGCACAGAAGCAACGAGGTAGTGTCGATGGCGACGTTGTCTGCTATTTATCCAGGCTCGCTCGACTCCGCCCATGAGTCCGGCGATTTCAAAGCTCCATCAAAATCAAATCCAAGGCTTTTAATCGAGTTCTAATCCTTCTAAAAAATCAACTATTTACAGGTAAAACAGAGGGTTAAAGGAATCGAATTTATGCCTCCAGTTTCAGTTTTGTTCCATGAACATAAAACATTTTGACCCGAACCACCTAAATGTTGGTTTTCATGGTTTCCTCTGTTATTTATACAAATAGCGATATGCGTTACTTTTGTAATTTTAAAATTATTTTAAAAATCACAAATAATCATAAATTGAATCGTTAATATATTTTGTAAATGCAAATATGAGTGGTATTGATTTTTTGGCAAATAACAATTAAGAAAATTCAGATTTTATTTTAAATATAAGATTTCATAATTAGAATGCAGTTTCTTGAAAATCAACAAATTATCTAGTTATATTTTGAAAGTTAATTTCTTGTAGATCAAAAAAATATTTATAAAAGTTAAAATTATATCTTTTTGAATTTTAGGAGTTTGTTATTTTTGGATTATCAAAATTTTTAGGAAGGTTGTTACTTGGAAAGCAAACTAAATATTTGTAAGCTTGTTTCTTGAAGATCAAGATATTATCTAAGTTTATCTTATGAAAAGCTAATTAATGAATATTGAGAAATGATATTTCTTGGAGATTAATTATTGATTGGAAATAATATTTGAATAATTAATTTGAAGATGGAAATAATATTTTGAAAAATCGATTTGAATATTGCAGTGCTGTCAGGTTGGATTATGACAAAATATAAAATCATAACATTTGTGAAATTCATTCTTAAATTATTGGAATCCGTTTCTATAAAGTTAGTGATACTTTCTTAAAATGTCGCAGCAAGTGTTACAGATCCGAATTTCGTGGTATTCGGTTTCCTTCTTCTATGGTTCTTGTTTGGATATGATTTTTGAATTAAATCACAGGAAATGATATTTAAGCATTCTTTTCTCACATAATGTTGGAGCGGATTAATTATTCTTTGTGTGCCACAAGCTGCCATTTATTCTTTCTCAACGCTTTTGTGTGTGATTTTGTTATTATTCATTCTGTAAGTGAATGACTGTATACACACTCTGTTCATAGTAGATTTCGTGATATTCGGAATGTGTTAGATGATTTTATCCTAAGACACTGTCAAGTATCATTAATAGTGTCATAGGAGTTTATTCTTGATAAAGACGGGAAGAAGCTGCCTTGGAACTTCGGAGGAATTCTGTTTATTGACAAAGAGAGTTTATCATTCTAATCGTGGGTAAAGATATCTTGCTATATACTGATTCCGGGAGAAGTCATCATCGATGATAGGAGTTTGTCACACATGGATTCCGATAGAAGTCGTCATCGACAAGGGGAGATTGTTACATTTGGATTCCGGGAGGAGTCATCATCAATAAAGAGGTCTTGTTGCGTTCAAATTCTATGAGGGATCGATTTCAAGACGAGGAGAGCTCGTAAAAAACAGATTCATTGAGCAAGTTAAAAAGAAGCAGCGACAAAGAAAAGAATGAGTCTTACTTTGTGTTAGATTGCATGTTTTGTAACTTTGTTAACTTTATGAATTGTTTTTAAATTTGGGTATGACCCCGCAGACGTAATCTGATTGTCGAACTGCGTTATCAACCTCATGTTTTTTTACTTTTCACAGTTTAATATTATTTAATATCACATTAATTATCGATGTCACACGAAATGTTACAACCCTTTGTAATACAGAGTTGTCAATCTCGATTTTTTCATATTCAATCCTTAAACTAACAAACAACGTAATTTTGTATTATGAATTTTATTGTATCAATATTAACATTATAAACTACTTATTTAATCTATTCCTAAAATATAATGCTTGTGTAATGTAGTTTGTATAAAACTATACCAAGTAAATCAAATAATAAATTAAAATGAAATAGAAGTATACTAAATACAATCAATTAAAATCATACTTATATGACAATAATTGTGATAAAATTAATTATTTTTCATTTAACGGATAATGAATTGAATCAATGGGATTAAGTCTCTTAAGACCGGTTTAGGCTAAAATAATTTAGAGTAAAAAAAAATTGAATTTGTTTTTGATATATCTATTTGTTTTAAATCATTGATGAGTTAAAGGATTATTTCGATTACTATAATACATAATCAAATGATAGAGAATTAAAATAAGAATAATATAATTTAATGTCGTTCAGTTTTATATAATTATATTATATAAAATATAATATTTTATGTCATTATATATATAATAGAGATATGACTGTACGTTTTTAACTAAATAAATTGTATTTATATCTTCATTAAGTGTAATATCTAATTATTTTTTTTAAATTTAATTGAAATAGGAAAATTTAAAATTAAATGTTTAATTAATAAGTAGGGCATCGGAAGACAGTCGATTGATATTGATTAGTCGGGTACGAGGGTACAAACGTTGTCATACATTATCAATGCGCCTTTGTACGGAAACCCTCTTTTCTTCATCATTGCAGCTTCTGTAAAAATTCCAGTGTAAATTAGTATATCGTTTCCCCCAGAAATACGTAGAAAAAACAGGAAGGAATTAATCAGTGGGTAAAGCCACCCTAGTTTTGGTTATTGTTTGACCATAAAAAGAAAGACCTGGTCGTAGAACCCTGATATCAACAGCTCTATCGTCTCTCTCTCTCTCTCTCTCTAAACCACTGGTTGGATTTGTCTCTGCAACTTTCAAGCTGGATGTATACACTGTTTTAAGCTGAATTCTGTAAGTCGGCTTCGATCTGCAGGTTTGTGATTCCCTCTTTTTGATTATTCTAGGTTTCAGAGTTCTCTTTCTCTCTCTATAATTCCAAACCCATTTTCCATTGGGTAGCCTTTCTTTCTCTCTCTACGTTTTCCATTTGCAGAAATGTGATTTCATGAGTTTGAAAACTGAACAAGTGGATTTTTTTTTTTATGCAATCTGTACTTTTCTCTCGAAACGAACAAGTTTTCCCCACTCGAAGCATGACAGTGGTATAGATGGCCGGAAAACAGCCATTTTTTTTGGAGTAAAAATGTTTCTTTTTCTTCTAGAAATGGTCGTAAATATTTTATTCAAACGGATCCAGCAATTATAGGAAGCTTCATTCTGTGTTGAAGGGTAGCTTGGGTTAAATTTTTCCGAGAAAATTATGACAAGGAGGAAAATTCAGATCAAGAAGATAGACAACCTAGCGGCGAGGCAGGTGGCATTTTCAAAGAGAAGGAAGGGGCTTTTTAAAAAAGCTCAAGAACTGGCCACTCTCTGTGATGCAGACATTGGTCTCATTGTTTTTTCTGCTTCTGGAAAACTATTTGACTATTCCAGTTCCAGGTTCTCTCTCTCTCTCTCTCTCTCTCTCTCTCTCTCTCTAAGAACAAGGGGCAAGTACAGAAAGCTTTGGAGAAATGGATTAGTTGCAAAGAAATGTGGGGGGAGAGAGAGAGATTTTTAAAGGACATGGCCATAAAATATAGAAGGATGTTACAATATTTTAAGTCAAAGTAAGTAATTCCTAGTTCTATGACCTTTAAACTTCAGAACCATAAAACTAAAGGTTGTAATATGAACTTACATAGCAAGGTTAAAAGGCTATCAATACCTTAAGAGCCAATTATACAAGAATAACTAACTCAGACAATAATTTTGCATGGAGATATGATACAAATAGAGGAGAATTCGAGGTTTAGATCCACTATTGTCATTTTTGTTGGAATTTAGGGTTCCCTCGCACGATAAAATTACTATTGTTTATCACACCAGTAAAGTGTGAAGTCTATGTACCATGAAAAATAATTTATCATGAATATAAACAGATCGTTGTTATAATACTTTAATACCATATGTGATTAAAAATTTTATTTATATTTTAGATCTAATTCAAGGGAGTTAGAAAAATCATACCTTTGTAGCAAATTTCACTCGGGTACGAAAAACAAGGAAACTTGATAACAATCTTCTCAGCCTTTGAAATCTTCGATCTTCTCTGTCAATCCTCATCGCGTTGAATAAATTCGTGTGGGCATGACAAACAAAACAAGATCACACTCAGTATAGGATAAATCGTATTATCAACATATGAGACGGTCCATTAAGATTTAGAGAACAACTCTCTAAAACCAACACAGAGACTCATATCTGCTCTGAAAAGTTGATTCACCAACTTCCATTTAAAATTCAAATTTGATTTTATAAAAGTTATCTTAACATTTAAAATATAGTTACGAAATCTATCTCCCATTTAAGTTGAAATTTTGATTTCGTAACAATCATTGATTCATTCAAAATAAAACGATTACGGAAATCAAAACAAACTTGCAATCATGGCTCAACACTTGGTACCATGATATCAACTTAAATTTGACATCATCTGTTTTGAAAATAGTTTTCAAAAGCAGCTTCATAAGTTTATTAATTAATTGAATAATCAATTATTCAATTATTTAATTATTTAATCTAATGAAAAATTACAAACTTATTATTGAATATATTAAACAATTAATACATAATTAATTATTTTATCTCATTTGTTCATTTTTTTATAATTTGAATAATGATAGAAGGTGACGAATGGACCGTGGACCTATAGTTTTAAGCTCTAATAATTTTCATTAATTAATATAAACTCTTTATATCAATTCATATAATTATTAATTATAAAGTAATTTCACTCAATAATTAGAGTTTGACTCTTAATAAGTTTATAATATATTAACCTCTCAAATTACATAATTATCATTGACTACCATTAATTCTTGATTGAATAATTAATTCATAATGATTATGAATTACGCACTAATTATTCGATCACTGAACTAACAAACAAGAAAATCTAAATAAATAGATTTCCTTGAATTGATGTTAACATTCCTCACAATTAATTTCTAATATGTAAGGTTTATAAATTGTAATTCATACAAAACGTTACCGAGTAAATAAAAATAAAATAGAAGTTTGCTAAATACAATAAATTAAGATCATACACATATGACCATCATTATAATAAAATTAATTATTCTATATTTAATGGAAATTATCATAACAATATAATTTTATTTGTCTCAATCTTATATAATCATATTATATAAAATATGTTTATCTTATATCATTATATATATAGTTGAGATATGACTATACATTTTTAATGAGATAAATTATGTTTATGACTATAAGTTATTTGAAGATAAGTTATTGACTTATTTTGGTTATTATTCTTTATATTTTATCTTACATATATACAATATATATGTTAATATAAAACCTGCATAAATAACAAAAGATTTTTCTATAAATTTTATGTAGTATAATCTAAAAGGCAAACATAATATAAATTTATTCATACGTTCTATTACATTTGCTTATTAGACACATAATTCCTAACAGTTTTAGAATTTTAGAGTTCGGTGTAACCCGAATATCAATATTCGAATTTTATGTTTTATTTGTATATTGATGTTTGAGTTGCAAAATTCAGTTGTACTTTGATTTCTAGTAAGTGAATTTTGCATATACCCGTGATTTTATTCTCGAAAGGGTTATCAACGTAAATCTTGATGTCTCTGTTTTTCTGCATTTGTTTTTCCTTTTTTTGATTATTAACGTTCGATTCTCAACATAAAACATGTTCATTGGGAAAGAAAAATTAGTTGTCTTTCATGATTTATGTGTTGTATGCTCTTTCATGTCACGATGTTGCCCTGCCTTATTCTTGTTGGGACGTTTCTGGGATGTTTTTAATCTACAAGAACTTGTTATTTCTCTCTCATAAAGCAAAATTTTATGTGAGAGAAAATAAAGTGAGACAGATTAAGTTTGCAGCAATTATCGTCGATTATCATGAAATTAAGATCAATATGCGAACAAGCTTTATAATTTATTCAAACATAGTGCACAAACTGAATGTTATCTTTGTTTCTTCTGATCTCAAGTATCCACGAAGTATTTGAAAGGCTTAACACTTGCATGCATGGAGATCACGATCTTGAGAAGGAGACAAACTCCTCAGCTCTACTGTGTCAGGTAAACCCAATTTTTCATTTCTTCATCCTTTTTTTTTCTGAGTCCAATTTTTTGTTTACTTTAATGAATAAAATTTTCACGACATTTATAATATATTGTTTGCTTAGAAACATAGCCCACGTTGCTCGTGATCCAAACTAGAACAATCAAACGATATATGCTAGAGATATTGTATTTACAAGTTACGAAATGTACTAAGAAAGAGAGTATGAAATAAGAAAGGAAGAAGTTCCTCTCTCGTATGAAAACCCTTGAGGAGATAATTAGTGAAAAATAATTTCCTCTAGATTCGAGAAAATCAAACTAAAATGATATCTCGTAAAATGTTTAAGGCTCTAAATCTGCTCGACTACAAGAAAATTAACACTATCCTATAAGTCAATATTTGGTGATTTGTTCTCGAAGAGAAATCCGAGTATGAGAGCCATGCAACCAAAAAGATGATTAGAAGATTGAACCTCTAGATTAAACTCACCTTTTTATGTCTTCCCTATATACTTGATGCGTCAGTTATGGAATTCTCGATATCAAAGTGACGTTCTCGCGTCCGGCTACAAGATGAAAAGAACTTCATCTAATAAACTCAAAACAAATCACAATGTGATTGCCAGTTTCATCTTACAAAGAGTCGACAATGTAAAGATAAGGCCCTGAATTTGATCGTTTGCATACAATATCCTTTCACCAAAACCCAAACAAACACTTGAAACTTGGACGAGACATCTTTTTCCATATGAAGTTGTAAAAAACCAAGTTGACAGGAGTAGAAGATGTGAGTTATGAAAAGAATGATATTGAAGAAAAAGTAGCAACCGGTTCGAGAGTCCAACATCAAGTAGCAATAACATTCTCTCTTAGGAAGGACGGCGTGATAGTCTCCTTGAATTGGATCCCGTCACTTAACTCTATTCTCGTCATATCTCTTTGAAAGATTAGCCTTCAAGGATTGTGTTTTGTTTGATGCGTGTTATAGAGAAAACAATAGAATGATTTTTATCACATGAAAGACGATAGATTCTTGACACGCATAAGGGCACATCGCCACCCGCTTATCTTCCCAAAAGTGGATCTTCCCCACTTTAAATCTAATGCAATCCTAAAAAGATGAAAGATAAATAGAAGTATGTTTCTAAGAATTATGAAATGAGGCAGGATTGACCGGATTCATATCTCAACCGAAAGTTTATGTTTCACATTTTCTCTTGATCATCGATCACATGGCTAAAGAATAACTCTACATGGAAAAAATCTTCAAAACCGTTTCCTCGTAACACCTTAATTCTGGCTTCAAATTGTCGACGACAATGCTAAGACCTCCTTGACATTTTAAAGTTATCATGGACTAATAACAAATAAGACGTGGTTTACTGTTGTCATCATTTCATTCCTAGGTCAGATTTTTTGTGAGCCTTCGATTGAACGAGAGGTGTTTGCACGTTGTGCAATTACATTTGGGCCCGTTTACAATGTTGGGTCCTAGGCCAAAATTCCTAAACTTTATCAGAATGTTGTTTGATTACGTCTCAATTATATTTTGTAATTACCATCTAAATCCTAGTACATCTCAGTGTGGTCTATGAATTGATTTAAAATATGAGTTTAAATTCCTATGTTGCGAACCACGAACAACAATGTTCGGTTGGGTGGTAAGGTTCTCTTTGGGTGTTGGATCGTTCAACTCGACGTTTTCGTGTTGAATCGCCTCTGGGTCACGGCAGATGATGTCGGATATTTGATGTTATCTTTTGTTCCATCATAGGCCGGGGACAAGGAGAAATATACAAAAATGGAGGAAGAAATCACAAAGAAAACTCTCGAACTCGGGTAAGTGCCTTGAAATGATGAAAGAGACGATATAAAACAGGGCTACTGGTTGAGGCAATTATGAACTTATGTACAACTCAGGCAAATGAGGGGAGAACGGCTTCAAGGACTAGACTTAGAGGAGTTAAAACGACTGGAAACATTGGTCGCGACGGGATTGAAACGGGTTTTAGACACTCAGGTATTTACTCTACACTTTGTTCAATCCCTGGTTAACATAATGTAATCCTTTTGTTTTCTTTGCATTTTAGGATGAACTATTTGGACGAGACATTAATGCAATAAAGGCCAAGGTAACTACGTTAAATTTGCTTCAGAAAAGGATATCAAACGCCAGGTTGAAGTAATTTAGCTGTTAAAATCCCTGGTTCAAGCTCTCTCCGACTTGGTTTCTTATGTAATCTTCATGTAAACCTTGCAGAAACTACTGTTGATGGAAGAGAGCAAAAGACTAATGCAAAAAGTGAGAAAGTTTGAATATTTTTTCGTCGCATGTTTGAAATCTTTCATGTCAGACAACTTTCTTCTGTATTTTAATTTGGACAAAAGCAGTCAAAACGCTCATATGTTTTGCAGACGAAGCACGGGATTCCCTGGTCGGAACCGGAGAACCGTTTGTCGGAACACACGACCAAAGATTACGGCTCGGCCAACTGGCTTCTGGACGATGATAGTCCTGCTGATACTTCTCTCCACTTGGGGTTAATCCCTGTGATTGCTAAATAAACTCACTTAAAAACATTGTTTCAGAAAAAAAAAGTCTTAATCTTTAGAAATATCCTTGATTATCTACGAGGGCTAATGCTTTAGAAATACTGATGCAGGCTGCCTTTCCATGACTGAAGTTGAAGATGAAGTCGCCGGAGGAATAGAGGAAGAAATCAGAGGGATTCACTCTTGTGTTTCCTGCACTTCTGCAAGTCCATGGAGGCATCTTAATGATATTATTGTCTTAAAATTCTTGAATTAGTATTGAAAAAGCTGGCTGCTGTCTCCGACTCGAGGGTTATTTTGTTATTTTAAGCGTAATTAATTTAATAAATTATGAATAATTAATTTATTATATTAATTTTATTAATCACTGTTTGATTCGACAACATTATCCAACAGAGTTTACACAGATTGCGTATTATTTTAAAGGGCTGATTCGGGGTTGACCAAACCAAGACACAAAATGTTTTGCAAATTTAAGGGCATGATCATTGTCGATCAGACCTCACGTGTGGTTTACCGTGCTAGAGACTACTTGGAAAATGCTTTTGAAGGTCAGATAGAGTCGGACGACCAGAGAGACGAGCAATGCATCCAAGACACATAAAACGACACAAATTAAATGTCGGAACCATGATCCACTAGAGAAAACAATGGACAGTCACAAAATTGAAAAAATTCATTTTGAAGCAAAATGCGAGGTCAACCATATCAAAACCGATCGACTAGACCTTTTAAAATAAGTTGTAGCAATGATATTACGATTGATCAGACAAACGTAGTGGTCAACCGTCATCAGTCACAAAATACCTGTAACAGTCATATCTCAGTGGATTGTGAAAGCTAAGCTGTTGGACCAACGTTCTAAAAACTCATTTATCGTCAAGTGTGATGGAGTGAAGCCTCGAAAGCTCAATCAAGTGTAAGGAGAATGATTAGTGTAATCGAATCTTCGACAAGCCGTGGAGCGAGGACATCGATAGTTTGGCCTGACCTCGATAATAACTCGTGTTTGATTTTATCTCTCTCTCTCTCTCGTACTATTTATCTGCTTGCATATTGCTCTAGTTGATGTGGTAAATTAACCATTTGAATTTAAAAGAAATTAACTTATAAAAGTTTGCAAAAATAACTGAGTTTTAAATTTACGAAAAATTTTAGAAAACCAGATTGGCCTTCCTCGACTAGGTTAAGTAATTTTTACAACATGTAAATAACTTTTTTTAGAATGAAGAGAGGTTTTAAAATTATAGTAAAAAATAAAGTGTTAAGTGCATTTAAACCCTCGTAATATGGTCAAAGTTAGAAAAAACTAAGTACATTTATCCTAAAAAAAACTTTAAACTATAAAAAACCGAGCAAAAAAATCAATGGCGGCAAACTGATAACTCCTCATTTTAAATTTTCCACATAGAACAAGATATCGTTCTCCGAGCGCACCCACCCGTTCTGTCGAGGTGCTCTTCACGTGCTTTGCACATGGAGAGCGGGCGGCGCTGCTGGGGGTGGAGCCCCTGGGTGCCTAGGCGCACGTGCCTAGCACGGGGGCGCCGGGGGTCGCCACCCCCAAATGCACCCCCTGCTCGCTCTCCAGGCACATGTGCCCGACAAATGTGCCCGACACGGGAGGCGCAGATGAATTTTCTAAGAACGGGTTGCCGCGTCTAAGACACGACAAATCGTTCTTAGAACACATGAGGGAATACTCTCAAACGGCAAATCGTTTGGCGTCTATATATAAGCAAACAATGCAGTTTTCACCAGAAAACCCTAGTTTTCTCTCAGTCAAATTCGTCGATCATTGCCTTTTGCCCATTTTCTCACCATTTTCAACCTTTTTTGGCGAAATCTACGAACAACCATCAAGGAAACCCCAAAATCGAGCAAAAACCCCAAAAACTGAGATCTTTGGCGAAAATCCTACAGCTTTTCACCAAAATCTGAGAATTTTGCGCGAAAATCACAACTTTTTGGGATTATTTGCGCTGAAAACCTCCAAATCTTCATGTTCTTGCTTAAAATCTCCAAAAATTTACAAAATCCAAAAATCTGAAAAATTTTTAAAAACCTGTAAATAGCCCCATCAAGAATTTTTATAGGTCGAAAAGGACCCCGGATGGCACAAGGTGGCTCATCAGACCGAGAGCCGGATCGAGTGCTGCAACTACATGGTTGTTTTTCCATAGAATTTCGTAACGAGATGTGTCAGTAGTACTACGAGCGAGATATGGGAATCTGCTCGCACATTTATGAGAAGACTGCTAACTTCAGCGGTTGGTAGTGTTTGGAGATCAAGAAGATGCTTGACGACATCTCCTTGCACGGGGTATACAGCATGATGGGCCAGAGCTGCGACATAGTCGTTCACATTTTTTATGCGAACTTGAGTGGTAGCGGGGGGTCCGAGATCTTCAAGATGTACCTATTCGGTATGAAAATTATCGTCACTACAGCTGTTATCAACGATTTGCTGGGATTTGTAATGGAGGACGCAAAAAGATATTATCACAGTTCCCGAGAATGTGATTTTTTCAGAATTGAAGAGAGACTTGAGTTTCTTAGGCGAATACACCACAACTCGGACGTTGTAGGGTTCGTGAAGCCGATATCGAAAGATCTCAACATCAAAGCTCGGGTGGTACACAACCTGATCAGCTCCACCATCCTGCCGAGGGATGATCATAGAGATCTCGTCAGCTGGATAAATCTCTACGTCATGAAGAAGCTTTATAGCTGCCCCACGTTCGACCGAGATACATGATCATAGGTCACATGCTTAAGGTTAGTTGAACCAATAACAAGAACCTGCCATTTGGGACTCGGATTTAGAGGATAGTGCAGTAGTTTCAGGTGCCCATTAGAGGAGAGGAGATCACACAGACCCGTCAATGTCTTTGACAGGATCTATTGACTCGAATGAGTCTAGTGGAAGTCGACGGGTCTTGAATGATCAAGGAAGATCCTGGAGCCTTCACATCTCAGAATGTTCTAATGGAAAACGCCTCTGTCACGGCCACTGCGCCGCCATTATACCCCCCCAAAGTTAGTATGGGAGCAGAATTTTGACAGCATGGAGCAAAGGTAGGACATGTTGGATCAAAAATGGAACATGGAGTAAAGCATGAGGGAGATTAGCTTGACCCAGATACGAATTAAGCGTTGGTGTTAAGACGACACTGACGAACATGTCTCTTCTCCGTAGTATATTTACTATGTTATATTTAATGTTATGCATTGAACTTATTGTATTTAAATTTGATGTACTATAATTTTATTTTTTGATGTACTTTATTTTATGTGTTGGTGTACTTTTATTCTATGTTTGGGTATATTTGAATCTCACTGTTGGGTATAAATTTGTAATTTGATTTTGTAGGAACTGTGTGAAGATAGCTCTGAATGAACTATAAAACAAACGAAACTCTGGTCAATTTTTTTTTAAAATAAGGGTTAAATCCGAAAAAAAGTAAAAGTATTGAATTGATTTAAAAAAGGTCTCAAAGTATGGAATAAAAAAAAAGATTAAACTATGTAAAATGTGAAAAAAAAACATGGGAGTAAAAGAAGTATTTATTACCAAATGATTTCCAATTTACTGAAAAATTTTATCACATGTTCTACACATCATAAAAAGATAATATGAAAATTTTCGTGATTTTCTAAAACTTGTATAATTTATTATAATTGTTTTATAAAATAAATTAATAAAATATTTAAAAATTATGAAAATTTTTAAATTATCTTCTCGTGATTTGGGGAACACGTGGTAATAATTTCCAGTAAATTGTATAGCGTTTGACATTTTTGTTTAAACTTAATGTTACGTAGGTACAATGAACCATTTTTTTGTTCGATTTTATATTTGGATCCCTTTGTGTAACCAAATCAATACTTTTAGACTTTTTTTGAATTTAACTATTCAAATAAGTTGAAATAAGTAAATAATTGTGAATTAAATAACTTATAACTAACAAATAAGTATTATTAGAATAAATTAAAAGAAAAATTATATATATAAAAAGTATAATTTAAAATATATTCAGACAGTAATTTGTTATGTCGTTTTAATGGATCATAAGAACATCGCAAAAGTTTATGCTTGCAAGGCAAGTTTCATTAATGCTTGCAAGTATTACGCTTTGTGATGTCTTTCTGGTTTGATTAAACCGACATAACAAATTACTCTCCGAAAATATTTCAAATTATTTTTTTTATATATATATATAAATTTTTTCTTTTAATTTATGCTAATAAAATTGAAAAAAATGACTCAATAACGAAATTACAACAGTAATTAATTGCTGCTTTGGCTGCACCCGCATGTCGCAAATTCATGTACATAATGATAACTATATTAGAAAAATGATGGAAAGATAAGAGCGAAATATGCTGAGCTCTACTTGCGTCCTGCCAAATGTATTGAAACTTATAAACATGTGTTCAGAAGCAGCACCTGAAGTGAATTACCGGTGAGAACAAGTGCGACTATTGTGTCTCTTCTGTCGACATATACCGCACATCTTTGAGTGTCGCCTACTCAATGTCGTTAAGCTTGATGACTTGTCGACATCTCTCATTTTTGTCTTCTTCAACTTATCAGGTTGATGATATCTCATGGGCGGGATCAATTCATGTCGATCTGGTATTTGCGGTCACATCTGGAGACCGTTCACGGGTTGAATAAACTGTGAGTACATATGCAGTAAGTTGCCCGGTGATAGTATGGATGCACGTATTTTCGGTGCCACCCTCATGAAATGCATGCATGGAATGGAATGTACACACGAGATTCTAGCACGCCCTCACCTAGTGCATTTGCACACATGTATTCATATCAACCACATATTGTTCGTAGTCGTTGCTGACCTTAAATAGTGCACCTCCCTCACGCTAGTGGCTCCAATTTCGAGCTGCAACATTTAGATTGTCAAGCTTTTGCTTTATTTTGGGACAAAAGAAGTTTGTTGCTTGGGATAACGTCTCAAATTTCTTGATAATGCGAGTCATCAAGCACTTTCGGATCATCTCGAACATGGTCAGGATAGGTTTATCCCTGACCGGCAATAGAAGTGCATTAAACGATTCGCATAAATTATTCAATTTCATGTCGCACTTGAGATTCGAAGAAAAGACATGACTCGCCCAATATTTAAGCTCTTCGATTCGAAGCCATTTGTGAGCCTCCGGACTAATCTGGTGTAATTTCCTCATTTCTATGTCGAAATGCCACCTTGTGGTTGATCTAGCCACATTACACATTACATCTCTATATGTTTTACTCCGAAATTAGGTTTTGAAATTTGCGTACATGTGCCGGAGGCAGTAGTGGTGTTCGGTTTCATTAAATTCATCTTCCACCGCCTTCAGCAAACCCTAATATTTGAAAGAAAAATAGAGTAATCATGAAACAATATAACGTGGAGATTACTGATCAAGATAATTACTAGGAAAAACTGTACTGGACAATCTCCTAGATAAAATTACATTTCCAAATAAGCTGTTATGAAAGGCTGTAGAGGTTACAAACGATGTCACTTAAATTACACTATTCTAGACATAATTTACTTATACAGTACAATTACACCACTAATATTTAAAAAGAAAAACAAAGTTAACACCAAACAATATAATAATTATAACGCCCATTGTTTGAAATAATAATTGAAAATTTACTATACCTTTTGTCAATTGAAAATAATTGTCCATTCGGCTCTCGATTCAGTGTTCAAATCTCGTTTCAAATTTTGCAAGAATCACGTCCATGTCTATGTGCACTCTTTTTCGACGTTGGTAATAACAAAGAGATATATTTCATCGTTGTCATCAATATTAACGGCTGTAAGTAATTGGTCGGGATACGACCCTTTAAGATAACAACCATCCAAACAGATAATCGGGCTACCGTATCACAGCAAATCTGTTTTGCAAGCAGTCATTCTCATATACAGACATACCAATGAATCATGTCCCGTCCCATAGGTGTGTACTTGTAATGTGCTACTCGAGTTTGTTCTATATATTTCTGTTGCGTACGACCAAATTAGCTTGTATTGCTTGTCGCCAATCCCTTTGTTCATTGTTTAAGTTATGTTTCTTGCTTTTTTGATAATACTGGTTGTAATGTTCAAAGTCAAATCATTATTCACTGTCTCGATAATGGAAGAGATCTTTCACATGGGTTGACTTTTGAAACTATACAGATAATGCTCTGCTACCCATTTTGCACTAGCATATCAATTCTCAATTATCCTCGAACATCTATGAGAATTGATTAAACTCTTTATTTGAAACGTCTCATCTTGCTCCCGAGAAGCATGCAGTCGCCACTCACCCTCGCCTTCACACTCAGTCGCCAGTTGCTGCCTGTCACTTTTAATGAATTTTATGCAATAACCATTTTCAATAGAATATTAGATTATCTCCCCTCCAAGATCCTTTAAATACCCATATTCTTTCCCCAAACTAAAATTTGATCAGGTTTCTTCTCTTACTAGCCTGTTTACCACTTTATCATTCTCTGAACTGGCCGGTGTTCAAAGCTTCTCATCTAGATTTTTGGAGGCCGAATGCACCTCGATTTCTTCATCTCCATCTAATTGCTCGAAGATCACCATATCCAATAGCGGCGTGTGAATACCAATTCATATCGACCTGAAAATTTGTTGACTTGTCTAAATCAACTGATCTGGGTGAATCAGAATTCATTGTCGTCACTTATAGAACAAAAATTTTCTAAAATAAAATAATAGGAAAGAGGTTTGAGAAAGAAGTTGGAGATGAAGGTGTGGATCGCGAGAGAGCGGGAGAATGGGGGAGTGCCACCCATTATTCAGAGTCGCGGGGGAGGGGGGCGGCGGCTTTAAGAGTCACGGGGAGATGTGACTACACAGAGAACGAGGGACAGTTCTACTACCCCTGTGACCCTGAATAATTATTTAAGGGTCACGAGTAAATGTGACTACACGGAGAACGGGGGACCATTCTAGTAAAACAGTCCTCCGTTCTCCCACCTTAAAAATGTTTCATCTCGCACTCCACACCTCTATCTCCAACTTCTCTCTCAAACCTCTGACTTGACGATACACAAGTACACTTCAATATATTTTGCTCGTATCTTTTCGTTATTTTTTTTAAAATTGTTTTCATTATGTGCAAAAATCTGGAACGAACAGCTGCAGCCGCGGTAGCGATTAATGACTATTGTAATTTCAAATAATTATAATTTAAAATAACTTTGGGTTGTAATTTGTTATGTCGGTCTCATCAGACCAGAAGGACATCGCAAAGCTTAATGCTTGCAATACAGGTTTGAATACTACATTCTTTACATTCTTTTCATAATCTAACGATTTTAGATAATTAGGTAAAATCGTTAGATTATGAAAAGAGTGGATTACTGAAACTTGTCTTGCAAGCATTAATCTTTGCAATGTCCTTATGGTCTTGTAAAGTCGATATAATAAATTACAAACCAAAAATATTTCAAATTATAATTATTTATTTATTTTTATATATAAAAATTTTCTTTTAATTTAATCTAATAAAACTTATTTATTACAAATTATTTAAATTACAATTATTTTCTTGTTTCAATTTATTTAAGGGGTTCAAAATATTGATTTGGTTTCACAAATAGCTCAAATATGAAATCGAATAAAAAAAAGGGTTAAACTATTTAAAAAACGTGCAAAACTGTCAAAACTGATGTGTTGTTTACATATATACTAACGCAGAACAGTTTGCCGTTTGAGGGTGAACACCCTCTGCGTTTGAAATGGCAAACTTTTCTTAATACATTCATTCGACGCTATAGATAGAGAGCGAGCGGGGGGTGCGTTTAGGGGTGGCGACCCCCCGGCCCCTATGCGGGGCACGTGCGCCTGGGCATAGTGGGTGTTCACCCCTAGCCTCGCCCTTCGCTCTCCACATACAACACACGTGGTGACCACCCCGACAGAACGGGTGGTCGTGCTGAGAGAACGGTCTCCCGTTCTATGTGTAGAATTTAGAACAGGAGGTTATCGATTTACCGTCATAAATTTTTTTACTCGATTTTTTATAATTTAAGATTTTTTTTAGTGCAACTTTGACCATTGCTAAGATGGTTGAAATGCATTTAAACCAAAAATGAAATGGTAAATAGGTTTTCTATTATTACCGCCCCTTCAGTTATGGCATGGATGCTACGTACTGATCCGTCTGATTCGTTATTTTCTGTTAAAGACCAGCTCGCTCGCGCTCTCTCTCTCTCTCTCTCTCTCTCTCTCTCTCTCTCTCTCTCTCCCCTCTGCATTCCCATCTGTACCTCTCCTCTTCATTCCCATCTCCACCTCTCTGATTTCTTGTTTGCAGCCATGGACGAAGAGTACGACGTCATCGTTCTCGGCACTGGCCTCAAGGAATGCATTCTCAGCGGCCTTCTTTCCGTTGACGGACTCAAAGTATTTTCCCTCTCTTCTCCTCCCCATTTTTCTATCATATTCTGATCTCCGACGACAACAGATCGTCGGTTGTCTAATTATTTTATCAATCCGAATGTACATGATGTCTTTTTAATGAAATGATTTGAAAATCAACGTTCAATCCGATCGTGGTAATGAATGATTAGAATGGAAGACTGATTTGGTGGAATTCATCATCGATTAGCTTGATTCGAGAGAACATGCTTGGAATTTTGGTTATGGGTCAATTTAAAGGTCTTATTGATGTGTGGAGATGGTCTGCATTTCAAGCTGTAACCTCAAATGTTGCTGTTTTGGATTTTATTTATGTCTACCATTATTGGTCATCTAAGTTTCGGTGCTTTCAGTCTTACTTCTTTTAATACTTCAATATGTATTCTTTTGAAATAGGTGCTCCATATGGACAGAAATGATTATTATGGAGGAGAGTCGTCTTCCCTTAATCTTATACAGGTTACTCCTACTGAATATTGTGCAAATACCGCAAAATTTCTTACTCCACTCCTCTATATTATGCATGTTCTTTCCTGAAATTTTCATTTTCTGCCGTGTAGCTTTGGAAGCGTTTGAGAGGAAATGATAAACCGCCTGCGAACTTGGGTGCGAGCAAGGAGTACAACATCGATATGATTCCTAAAGTAAGACAAAATTGTTAAAATTCTAGGTGAAATAAAATTATCTTGATTTCTATATAAACTGTCTCTCTCGAAAATAGCTTGTAATCCCTGATAATCAATCCATTTTTTCATGCTATCGTTTAACTTATTATTGTGGAATGACATTGAATGTAATCCATACCATAGGGTTTCACTATTAAATGTGCTTCAATATTACAGGAACAACATTTGAGTTTGGAGTCTTTGTTATCACAAATGTGCAATTTTGATTGATCTGTGTTGCTTTGTAGTTCATGATGGCCAATGGTGCTCTAGTACGAGTTCTCATCCACACAGATGTTACCAAGTATCTTCACTTCAAAGCTGTTGATGGTAGTTTTGTTTACAACAAGGGAAAGGTATAAATCATCTATCAATGATGTTGATTTGTTTTTCGATCGAATTGGCAATTAACAGGTTTGAAATTTTTTTATCAGATTTACAAAGTTCCTGCTACTGATGTTGAAGCTCTAAAATCACCACTGATGGGCTTGTTTGAGAAACGTCGTGCACGAAAGTTTTTCATTTACGTTCAAGACTACGAAGAGAATGATCCAAAATCTCATGATGGTTTAGATTTAAACAAGGTTACGGCAAGAGAACTAATCATGTAAGTTCGCTCATAGAGTAGAGGATACGAAAAGAAAAAGTAAGCATCATTTCAAATTCTCATACGCATAGGATTGCATCTTCTTCTTCCTACAGGAAATATGGACTTGAAGATGATACAATTGACTTTATTGGGCATGCTTTGGCTCTTCATATCAATGATAATTACTTGGATGAGCCAGCCTTAGAGTTTGTGAAGAAAATGAAGGTGAAATAGTGATCTTAATCTTAAAGTTGATGCTTTAAACACTGCAATTTCTTGAGTATTTCTTCAAATTTGATGACTTAATTCTGGAATCAAATTTCTTTAATTTGATTCTGGTTCATTTTCTAGAAAAAAAAATAGCTCTAAAACCTGTTGAAAAATGAAAAATCTAAAGTTTTTGCTTGGTGTTAAATTTATTTTGAAATCTATTGTAAGATATGCGATTCCATCTCATATTCTAACTTCCAAGTGTGGAATTTTTGGATATAGCTCTATGCAGAGTCTTTGGCACGGTTTCAAGGGGGATCTCCTTATATTTATCCGCTCTATGGCCTTGGAGAGTTGCCTCAGGTATGCTTTATCTATCAATCTTTCGCATGTGTGCAAAATTTCATAATTGCAACTAATGTTTTTGACTCGCCGATAGGCATTTGCTCGTCTGAGTGCAGTTTATGGAGGAACATACATGCTTAGCAAGCCGGATTGTAAGGTATTTCACGCTGTCTTTTATAAAGCGAAAGTGTGTCAGATCATACAGTTGATACTATTGCATAGTTTCAACTTGTGTTCTTAAAAACATTTAAGACAAAATTGTTTATAAAGTTTGTATATTTGCATATGTGAAATCTTAGATTTGAGAACCATAGTGTGAAAATCAAATTCGCTTTAGAAAAATATAGTAGCTAAATGTAACTTATAAGCTTGACTTTGGGAGCCGGTTTCATCCTTCCCACTTCGACTCTTTTAGAGGACGAAACTGAACCGACAATACTTCACAGGACATCCACAATGTCAATGTGTTGAAGATCACTATTCTTAAATATTTTGTCTTTTAATTTAAGTTATTGATAATAGGTGGAGTTTGATAGTAAGGGGAAAGCTTTTGGTGTGACCTCTGAAGGAGAAACTGCTAAATGCAAAAAGGTTGTATGTGATCCATCGTATCTACCAAACAAGGTATTATTTGAATAGCTTTCAATTCTTCTACTATGTATCATCATTTTTCAATGCTGTAAGTTTTTTTACAGGTTAAAAAGGTAGGGAAAGTTGCTCGAGCCATATGCATAATGAGCCATCCCATTCCGGACACAAATGATTCTTCCTCAGCTCAAGTCATTCTGCCACAAAAGCAACTTGGTCGTAAATCCGACATGTATGATCTATAATGTTTTTCATTTTTGTACTTCAAATTACTTATTAAAAACGCTTACATATAAAGTTGATCATCCTATTTGATTGAGCGATACCTCATTTTATGTCCATTGTTAAGAAACTTTGTATGTCGAAGCTCGAATACTAGTCAATGTCATTTGATTTTATTTTTTGTTCTTTATCTTTCAGGTACCTCTTTTGTTGTTCTAATTCCCACAATGTTGCTCCGAAAGGAAAATACATCGCCTTTGTTTCGACAGAAGCTGAGACAGACAAGCCGGAGATAGAACTAAAGCCAGGGATTGACCTCCTTGGAGCTGTTGATGAGATTTTCTATGAAACTTATGACCGATTCGTTCCTGCTAACAATGGTGAAGCTGATAATTGCTTCATATCAACAGTAAGAACCCATCGCCCTTCTTTCTTTACCTATCAATAGCGAATATCTTTTGTTGCTGCTGAAATTTTTTCAAATGAGAGTTGTTTTCCATTTCAACAAAGGAGTTTGATGATATTTGCTCATAAAACTGGAAATTGGTCATATTATTAGATTAACTTATAAAAGGGTAATCTGTGTAGTTGTCTTTGTTTTACAGAGCTTCGATCCAACAACTCATTTTGAGGCCACAGTAAAAGATGTGATTGCTATGTACAGCAAGATTACTGGAAAGGTAAAATTTCTAATTAACAACATATATTTGTTGATATGTTTGTAAAGTAACCTGAAATTGATGAAACATGTCAGGATCTTGATCTGTCGGTGGATCTGAGTGCTGCAAGTGCTTCTTTGTAAGCCTGAGACTCTCGCTGCCTTCTTCTTCTTCCCCTGCAACTCCTGCAAAAACACAGAAAAGTGCCATTTTCATATTCCATTCTACTCTTAAAATAAACTCTTGCTTGGTTTTTTAGTCGTTAAATCTTCGTTTGAGTCGTTTCTACGTGATGTTTAATGATTACTTGTTGGGCTCCTTAAGAGATTGGAATGCAATAGTATGTAACCCATCACTTCCTTGTAGGTTTTATTCACTCTCTCTATAATGACTCTGCTGTTCTTTCTTGCTTTGATGACATCTAATTTTAATTATTTAAATGCATCTTTCTTTGTATCAGAACTTTGATTTCAAGAGTTTATTGAATTCGTGTGTTGTGAAATCTTTTAAGAAAACAAATTTGATATCCTACCCGACAAAGAGTCGGAATGAAAAAGTATGTGCGTTATGCGTGAGTAAAGTCAACACGGCGTACAAGAAAGTAGTCAAATTATGAGAACTCCATTCAAATTGCATGTAATTTACCCTTTGTAAGCGCACCAAGCTAATAATATCGTGCTTTCATTTGTTCACTCTTCCATGCAGATTGTTGATTCGTAAAATCAAATACAGTTTTCTAATTTCGTTTTATTTTTAACAAACTCTCGAATAGTTTTTTTAGCTGCATCGAGAGTTTGATGAAGGATGTTTGACTATTTTATATCCTTATCTCGTATTAAGAGTTATTTAGTATTTTTTTTATTATTATAAATACTTAAAACAAGTTAAAATACTGGTGTCAAGTAATAATTGTTGCAATTAATGTAATAAAATATAAATAAATAATTTATTATATTAATTTTATTAATCGTTATTTGACATATCATCGAGAATAAAAGTAATGTTGCTCAATAAGTGTGACGTGAGAAGATAATAAGTAAAATTGAAGGATAAAAGTTACATTATTATTTTTTAATATTTCATAGATTTTTTTTTTTTAATTTACAAAAAAAAAGAATATTTAGTTTTCCGTGTTTAGCCCTTCAACTGTGGCCTGGTGTCTGGACAGGAGCTTAGCCATTGATCCGTTTGATTCGGTATTTTTCTGTTAAAGACCTGCTCTGTCTCTCTTTCTCTCTCTCTTCTCTTCGTTCCCATCTCTACTTCTCCTTACATTTCTCTCACTCCTCTCCAATTTCTTGTTTGCAGCCATGGACGAAGAGTACGACGTTATCGTTCTCGGGACTGGCCTCAAGGAATGCATTCTCAGCGGCCTTCTCTCCGTTGATGGACTCAAAGTACTTTCCTTCTCTTCTCCTCGACGAAAACGAACTTGTTGTCTATTTATTGAAATGATTTGAAATTCAACTTTCAATCCGATAATAAATAGAATCGAAGGTTGATTTAATGGAAGCCATTATTGATTAGCTTGATTTGAGAGAGCGTCTTATTTAAGAACCTGCTTGGGATTTGGTTATGGCTCGATTTGAAGGTCATATTGATGGGTGGAAACTGGAAATGGTCTGCATTTCAAGCTGTAACCTCAAATGCTGCTGTTTTGGATTTTATTTATGTCTAGCATTATTTGGTCATCTAAGTTTCGGTGCTTTTTCAGTCTTACTTCTCTTAATACTTCAAAATGTACTCTTATGAAACAGGTGCTTCATATGGATAGAAATGATTATTATGGAGGAGAGTCGTCTTCGCATAATCTTATACAGGTTACTCTTGTTGAAAAATGTGCAGCTTTATAAACCATTATAGGCATGTTCCTTGCTGAAATTTTCATTTTCTGCCATGTAGCTTTGGAAGCATTATAGAGGAAATGATAAACCTCCTGCAAACTTAGGCACGAGCAAGGAGTACAACGTTGATATGATTCCTAAGGTACATCAAGATTGTTGAAATTCTACATGAAAGAAATTATTTCTTTGTAAGCTGTATTGTCCATGATAATCAATCCCTTGGTTATACCATCATCTAACTTGTAGATTGTGGAATGTACACTTAAGGTAGTCCATGCCTTCTCATTTACTATTGATATCGCTTCAATATGAAGAAAATAAAATTTGTGTTTGGACTAGTTATCACAAATGTTATACAAGAAGTACTTGTACCATTTGCAACTTACTCCTTTATTTGTAAAATGATTTTCTTTGTAGTTCATGATGGCCAATGGGGCTTTAGTAGGTGTCCTCATCCACACAGATGTTACCAAGTATCTTCATTTCAAAGCCGTCGCGGTAGTTTTGTTTACAACAAGGGAAAAGTATAAATTATCCATCCACACAGATGTTTGAGAAGCGTCGTGCAAGAAAGTTTTTCATTTACATTCATGACTACGAAGAGAATGATCCAAAATCTCACGAGGGTTTAGATTTAAACAAGGTTACAATGAGAGAACTAATCACGTAAGTGCATTGTATGCTACATTGAAATTAAAAGTAGACGCAACCCAGTTAAACTTTGAAGACCATTTCTAGTGCAACAGAGGATACAACTCTGAGTATTTTAAAAAAAAAAAAAAAAAAAACTTTGAGCAACAAAGTGTAAGCACCATTTCAAATTTTTCATGCACATTGGTTTGCATCTTTTTCTTCCAACAGAAAATATGGACTTGAAGATGATACAATTGACTTCATTGGACATGCTTTGGCTCTTCATATAAATGATAATTACTAAGACAAGCCAGCCTTAAGAGTTTGTCAAGAAACAATGAAGTTTCTTGATTGATTGTTAATTTTCTTCAGTTTTGATTATTTGTTATAAAATCATCTTTACTTTGATAGATTATAGGAATTCTACCAGACTAATTTCTGAAGTGTGGAATTGTTGGATAAAGCTCTATGCAGAGTCTTTGGCACGGTTTGAAGGAGGATCTCCTTATATATATATATATATCCGCTCTATGGCCTTGGAGAGTTGCCTCAGGTGTGCTTTATCTATCAATCTTTCCCATATGTATAGAATTTCATAATTGCAACTGATGTTTTTGACTCTCCAATAGGCATTTGCTCGTCTGAGTGCAGTTTATGGAGGAACATATATGCTTAGCAAGCCAGACTGTAAGGTATTTCCCTTAAGTTGTTCGAACAACAATGTCTTTTGTAAAGCAGTTCTAACCAAAGGATAGCCATAGCCGGCTAGCGAACGACGAAGGAAAGCATAATATCCATTTACACGCTTATGATCGATTCGATCCTGATAACAGTAATGAAGCGGATAATTGCTTCATAACAACAGTAAGAACTCATCTTTCTTGTTTCTTTACCTGTTCTATTTTGTCATGGATAGATTATAATCATGTGATACGATGATTCAGTAAGTCACTGCTTGCTTCAATGAGTAATGTGACGTTTATTCTCTTATTTTACTATTTAAATGTACTAATTGACATGTTAAACATTGATTAATATAATTGAATAGTACTTAATGTAATAAATTATAATAGTTAATTTTTTTTGTCAATTATTGTTTGACACCGGAAAGAATATGTTTAAAAAGTAGAAATAAGAAAGTAAACGTAATATTATTCTGTTTGAATAAACGACGTTGAAGATATTTGTTCAAATATTGGAAACTAGTGTTGCTTAAGTTATTTTCTTTTGCTTTACAGAGTTACGATCCAACAACTCATTTTGAATCCACAGTAAAAGATGTGATCGCCATGTACAGTAAAATCACTGAAAAGGTAAAATCTCTTATTAACAACGTATATTTGTTAAATATGTTTGGAAATTAATCTGAAGATTGATGAAACATATCAAGATCTTGATCTGTCAGTGGATCTGTGTGCTGCGAGTGCTTCTTCTCAAGACTAAGACCCTCATGCCTTCTTCTTCTTCTTCCCCTGCAACTCCTGCAAAAACCCAGAAAAGTGCCATTTTCATATTCTATTAGACTCTTACAAATAAACTTTTTTTTTTTTTTTAGATTGCATTTAACTAAACTCTTGAGAATTGTTGTGGGTTTGGATCACATCTCCCACAAAGTTTTGATTACTCAAACATTTTATTCTTTGAAGAGATAGTTTATGCATAGGCAGAGAGATAATGCAATCAAGCTTCTATGTTTCTTGCTTATTCCAACTCTACTACAAAGGATGGAAGGATGAACTCCCATTTCTCAACTTTTTTAATAATGACACGTTTTATTCTCTTAGTCTATTTTTTTTAAATAATCGTTGACGTGTCAAACAATGACAAGAACAATTAAGATTTACTTAATCTATAAATAAATTACAATTTAATTATACTAATAATTATTTATTACGTCAGCAAGTATTTTAAAAAATTAGAATAAAAGAATAATATGACGTTACTTTTTTTTTAACACTTAGATTCAATCTTCCACTATCACATAAACATAGTACTGAATCGTAATTATGAGAAAATGTTTTAAGTTAATCTTCTTTGATACAATCTTAAAACCAAACGTTATTTTGTATAAAATTTCAACCTTCATCCATGGCTGTAATGTATATATTATTTTAATTATTTATAATTTATTATTAATTTTTATCAATAAATGAACTATGCGTAACCGCATAATATGAAATTATTGTATCATCGATGGTGGTATTTCATATCGCTAAATTTATATTTCTGTTCTTAGTAAAATTTATAAGAAATGGAAAACAAAATTATATTTCGTTAACGAGACTTATATTTTGTTTCTATAAAATTCAATTAATTAATAATGTATAATTTATAATACAATATTACGAGCAATGATAGAAGAATGTATAATTTATAATACAATATATTACGAGCAATGATAGAGAAATTGTTTAATTTTATGTTCTAAATTTAGTTTATAAGTCATAATCATTAATATTTTATTTTAATGATGTATATTTTAAATTAATTTTGGCAGTAATTAATAATAGAAATTAAAATTAAATCTATCCTTAAAATTGGGTGTACGGACGAAGGAGTTTAAACGAATCCGGAGAGTCAGAGCAGTGTTGAGTGTGTGGTGTTGCTACGGTTCCCTGTCCTCCCACGTCAATGGCGGACATGGGAGACGAGAAGGTGAAGGGAGAAGCTTTACAGATATTGGGGATGTTCCCGATCCTTCCCAAATTGGTCGTCGTCGACCTCGATTACACTCTCTGGCCTTTCTTCTGGTACTTTCTGCTTTCTCCTATTTCTTCCTTTTCTTTTTTGGATTATTTGCTTACACCGAAAACCTAATTTTTATTTTTCTTCTTTCTGCGCTTACTGTAATGCAACTGCTTCAGATTTAGCTTCACTTTTTGTCATCCGAATCCCCGATTTCAATTGTATTTATCTTTATTATTGTTTCAGTTGATGGATCTTTTGAACCTCTCTAAATTAGTCGACGCTATCTCATTGTTTCCAGTGGATGCTCCTTTAGTTCTGCTACTTTTTGGTAGTTTTTCTTAACATCTTTAATGGAGCGAATCTAACAAAAGCCTGCTATTGGTAGTTTTTTCCTCTTCTTGAGGCTAGTTTGATTAATAGGCTTCTATTTAAATATATATAAGTAGGAGGTTAATTTTCAACAATGAATGCAACTCAGGTGAACAGGTTTTTATTTTTTCAGTGAATGTCGTTCGAAACGAGAAATGCCGTCTTTGTATCCACACGCAAAAGGCATTTTGTATGCTCTCAAAGATAAGGGTATTGATCTTGTGATTGCTTCTAGATCACCAACTTCAGATATAGCAAACACATTTCTTGACAAATTAAATATCAAGTCGATGTTTATAGCCAAGGTCAGACCCAAGTTTTTTAATTTATTTTGATTTTGTGTTTTCTTCCTTTTACCAGCAAGTTCGATTGTAATGCTTCAATTTTTCTCGTTAATGTTTCAAGCTTCTTGTAGTTAAGTTGACTGATAGAATAATGAGGCTTCAAATCCTATAGGAAGATTAAAATGTAAAAACTAGCCAATGAATTGGTTTCTTAGCTAGATAGACTTCCTTGTGTTTTTTTTTTTCATTAATTTTTGTGGCTTAGGAAAAAAAACTGAATGTCGTAAGTCAATGTAAGGGGGTTGTTATCAAGCTTTTCAAGATACAGATGGAGGTGCTTAGAGAACATATATACTCACTTTGGTGCATGCCTCTGTATAGTTGATTGCATGCAGTTTTCCCTGATTTTCAGGAGATTTTTTCGAGTTGGTCACACAAAACAGAACATTTCCAGAGAATTCATTCAAGGACTGGTGTGCCCTTCAGGTCCATGCTCTTTTTTGACGATGAGAATCGTAATATCCAAGCGGTAAAAGTTGATTCGTTTAGAATTTTGTAGACATGCTTTTTGCAATCTGTTACCATAAATTGTGATGATTCAGGTTTCAAAAATGGGAGTGACTAGTATACTGGTTGGGAATGGGATAAATCTTGGAGCATTGATGCAAGGGCTGAAAACGTTCTCTGAAGAAGTAGAAATTTCCGAGAAGAACAAGCAGAAATGGATCTCAAAATACTCTCACAAGTCCCATTCAACCACATCTGAGTAAAGTGGTCAAAATTCAAGGTTCCATGCTTCTCAAAGACGACTTAATCCCAAGATTTGATTCCATATATTTTTTAAATCCCATGTTTTTATGAAGGCATGCTAGGTGTTAGTTGAATAACTTGTTGAGATAGTTCAAATGGAGTTCATATGGAATTTCACCAGGCTCATAATGATAATACTTTTGGTTGTTACAGAGTAAAATAATGAAGTAGCGAGGAGATTTAGGGAAAACACAAGAGATAGGTTTTATTCATTTACCTTTGTCACTGGATGTTGATCTAAGAAGGTATGTAGAGGTGATGGTATATCCATTTGGCCAACCCGAAAATCCCATGGTTTAGGAGATTTGGTGGTAACAAAAAAAATGGGGTCCCCGGGTGGCCCGATTTAACGCTAGTCGTCGAGGACTTAAGGCGCAAACCTCGGGGACCTAAGCTTGAATATAGGCAAATCCTGGATCGTTAAATTAACACTCGAATTCCTAATTTGATAAGTTCAAATCAAATCTATGGTTCTATTCTTTTTCAAAAATAATTTTGATTTTTTTTTTTTTTAAATTTTGATCCATTGATTCAGATTTTGTCAATGATTAGAATCAATTTTAGTTTCTTTCAATAATATGTTAGTTAGATTATTATACCAACCCAAAAAATATGTATTTTTATTTGTGAATTTATTATAATCTTTTATTTATAAAAATAACAACCATCTATCAATAAAATATATATGTAAATACAAATAATTTTATTTTTTAATATTAATATATTCACTCTTATACTCTTCTTTATGTATTTATTTTCTTTACTTTTAATCGTAATATTATATATTTTTTTAAATATTTTAATAAAAAAGAAAAGAAAATATTTTATTTCTATACAGTACTGACCTGTTGTCCTCTCCACAGGAGTCCATTGTTTCGGCCGGCGAACTGTGCCGATTTTCTCTCTTCCCAGACGCTGTTCGGCGGCGCTAGAGTCGAAAACCGAAAATTGAGTGGAGGAAATGGAATTGACAGAGCCGAGGCTGGAGCTGAGGGAGTTGGGTAATACGGGACTCAAGCTTAGTTGTGTTAGTTTTGGAGCCTCCCCTCTCGGTAGCGTATTTAGCTATGTCTCTGAAGAAGATGCTATTGCATCCGTTCGTCTTGCGTATCGTCTTGGCATCAATTTCTTCGACACCTCTCCGTACGTTATTTTTGTTCCTCTCGACTTTGATTTTCTGAGAATTTTGAAACGATTCTGAATTTTACTGTACCCAGTAATCGATCTATCATAATAAATGAAATAACATTGCTTACTAACTTTTTGCAATCGAACGTGGTATTGTCTTTGAACTGAAAAGTTTCAAGTCAAAATTTTTCATCTCTGCTTCTTACAAAGAAGAATTTGGGTTTTATTGGGTAGCGTAATGCTGCATTTTCCTGCTTTCGTTTGCGCTTTTATGTGTGCTTTTCCTGTTGTGAAATAAAGTAGTTAAGTTGAAGTAATGCACTTCTGTTAATTGGATTTGTAGCCCCTTTATTTTCACTTGGTTCTTTCCATATTTAAAGATACTATGGAGGAACTCTATCAGAGAAGATGCTTGGTAAGGGTTTGAAAGCTCTAGGTGTTCCACGGAGTGAGTACATTGTGTCGACTAAGTGTGGAAGGTACATGGATGGCTTTGATTTCGGTGCTGAGAGAATTAATAGGAGCATTGATGAGAGTTTGACAAGGCTGCAGCTAGATTATGTCGATATTCTGCAATGCCATGACATTGAGTTTGGATCACTTGACCAGGTTTGCATCTTAAACATTTGTTACTGTGGTTGAGAGTCGAATTTGTAATGAAATCACCCGCCGTTTGTGTTATTTATTTCTATAATATGCTTGAATCCTTATTTGACAGATTGTGAATGAGACGATTCCTGCTTTGCAAAAATTGAAAGAAGCTGGAAAGATCCGTTTCATTGGTATCACTGGCCTTCCATTGGGAATTTTTACTTATGTTCTTGAACGAGTGCCGCCTGGTGTTGTTGATGTGATCCTTTCATATTGCCACTATAGTATTAACGATTCAACCCTGGAGGATTTAATACCATACTTAAAAAGCAAGGGAGTGGGCGTAATTAGTGCTTCTCCCTTAGCAATGGGGCTTCTTACTGAGAATGGTCCTCCCGAGTGGCATCCCGCTTCACCAGAACTGAAAGTATGAACTATTTCTTACTCAAGTATATTACGTGGGCCTGCACAACCACTAAAGGGGAAAGAATATGGAGGGGTAAGGAAAGAGAGAATTGGGATTAAAGTAAATTTATTGTGGGTTCTACCAAAATTAATCATTCTCCTTTAGTAGACATCAACCTTGGCGAATACGAGTTCAACTCTTATTCTTTCTATCCAATTACAAGGTTATTTTTCATCCTAAGTCAGATGAGGTGACTATTAACCAATTTCATTATTCTCTATGCGATAACTTGTTTGCTTAGATATGTTTTGAGGTTGTTGCAAAGGTGCATAACAGGTGAGTTGGAGAAGTAACTATTCAACTAATCAAGATTTAAGTAAAATGGGATAGTAAGATATTAGAATAGTCTTGAATGTTGTACATTTTGTTTTTTCATTTCGAAGAACCGCTTTTGATAATGCTTACAATGTATTCTACCAAACTGGGTTTTTTAAAGAAACTGTGTACTGAATGATATTATGAGAGAGGTATTTAATGCTTATATGTACTACTCGTCTTTTCTAACACTTTTTGTACATAATCTTGGCATATAGAACTCAAACTGGTGATCCAGCATCTGGTCATATCTTTGTTTTAGTTATAACGTTTCATCTATTTTTCTCATATTGATGGACTTTTTTGTTCTTTTTTTTTGTTTCCTGCAGTCTGCTTGCAAAGCCGCTGCAGCCTTGTGTATGAAAAAGGGAAAGAATATTTCAAAGCTAGCCCTGCAATCTAGCTTGTCAAATAAGGACATTGCTACAGTGCTGGTTGGAATGAACTCTATTAAACAGGTTAAAATAGCTTTTTTTTTAACCTTTTGCACCTTATAATTTCCTTTCCTCATCATTGTTGAGAATAAGTATTGTCCTGGGCTCATCAGAACTAACTTTTGCAACTTGTTTCTCGTCATGATACCTCTGTGTTTTGAGTACATTAATTATTAAGGCCGTCTTTCTCCTTTTTAAATTATTCCATACAAGATATTTCTGCTTCTTGATTTTCTTCTAATGAGTATGCACATTTTTTAACCGAACTGTTGTCCATGCAAATTCACATCATAATCTTTTTCTGAAAAAACTGTACGCAGAATTACTGCCTCACTAGATCATCTTTATCTTTTTTATGATATTTTAAGCAATTTCTTTTTAATGAATATTCTTGGTGAATAAACAACAGTAGAGCAGAATCAATCAAGCCACAAACAGGGAATCCAACCCATCCAGTTCTTGCTGTAATTACCCTAATAATGTGAAAAATGCAGGTCTTTGATCAAAACATTCACGATGGATAAAGCTATATAATGTAGTTCTTAAGAGTGTTATTTTATTTTGAAAGGTAAATGGTCCGTTAAGCAGCTCTTGAACACTTCTAGTAATACAGCAGGTTTATACTGTTTCTGTTATTTTCTTCAATCAAAAGTACTCCTATAGATAATGGTGTCCTTTCTCCTTAAACCTGAAAACACTTACTAGCTCCATTGGGCAGATGATCGGTTATCGCAGAGCCATGATGCTATTGCTGAAAATGCTCTGCAACTGCATTTTATGGCCATCTATTGTTAATTTTGAAATTCGATTTTTCCTCTCATGAGCATGATATATAACTGCTAGAACTACTGGATCAGGTAGAGGAGAATGTCTCTGCTGCTATAGAACTTGCCACTGCTGGGAAGGATGAAGAAACTATCTCTGAGATTGAAGCAATTTTAGGGCCTGTTAAGAACCAAACATGGCCAAGTGGAATCCAAAAGAGCTGACAATTTTTATTGCTGCTTTGTGCTAACATTTCTTTAGTGTTCTTAAGCAAGTCCATGAATACACATTGTGAAAACAAAAGCCATGCATGAAGCAGGATGAGCTTTAAGCTTTCTGTGTAATGGGTTTTATTTATGTTTTTGTGTCATTGGACTAGATTGCTGTATACTTCTGATACTCATTTTTGTTGTGAGATCTGGTTTTCGAATAATAATGTAAATCTAAATTTATAGTTTGTGGAATCCTCTTTGAAATTCTCTGTTGCATATTTGTCTTTCAACAAGTTTAGTTGCAGCAGCGCATAACTTCTTTACTACCCATCTGAAATCTTCCCACAATACAACAATCTTAGACAAGAAACAGTTTCAATCTTGGAGGTGAAGAAGAGAATGAATTATGATGATAATTTATATTTTCCCGCTCAGCTGTTGTTGTTCTTGTTGTTGCTATTTCTGCAGAAAGGCAGTCTAGTAAATTGAGAAATCAGAGATTCAATTACTCTACCGGAGCTGGATTTACTCGTCGCCATGGATGATTCCTTGCCATCTGGAAGAAGTTCAGCATCTCTCCAGAACTTGATGACATGAAGACTTTCTTCTTCAGTTGATCTCTGAACAACAATTCTGCTGGCGTAGCCCTTTGCTCTCATTTGCAGACATATCTGAGAGGGATTGTTAGCTGTAAGAGTAACCATGTAGAGCCAGCCTTTCTGGGACAGAAGCCGATCGGCAATTGGCAAAATCTTATCAATCACTCTCCGGCCATTCTCCCCTCCAGCCCAAGCAGAAGCGATCAACTGGCTGCTCAATTCATCTTCCGGCGTCGGAACATACGGAGGGTTCACTACCATAACATCAACCAAGCCAGCCAATCGATTTTCCAACCCAGACGCGACGTCAGTGGACAGCAGCTCTGCGTGAACTCCATGCGCCTCCAGTGTTTCCCTTGTGACTCTCACGGCGTGTGGATTTATGTCCGTCGCTATGTAGTGGATTCCTGAAGCTTCACGGCCGAGAATTAGAGCGAGGGAGGTGATGATATAGCCACTGCCACACCCGACTTCCATGCAGAAGGTTGGATTATGATCCAATAGGTTAGTTCTGTCCGCTAGAAGTGCATCGGCTAGAGCAAAGGAGTCATCGCAAGGTTCATAAACCTCGGGATGAGAACTCACATGGCGGATTTGCGCAGTTCTGTAGGACATGGCGAATGGAGGGAGAAAGGTGAAATCAGAGAAATTGGATAACAATTACTCGTCAGCGCAAGCAGAAAATCAAAACCCAAGAAAGAAGAAACAGTCTAGCAGACGCAGCGACATCAAGAACAGAGAAAAACAGAAACTGCAGTCTTCCACAATCGAACAATTTGCAGATGCGAGAGAGACGAGAGTCCGAGGGAGAAAGAAGAAGGGTCGATGTCCAACAGGTGGCATTATTACCCTAATTTAGGATTTTATTAAAGGTAATAATGTGACAAATATGATATATTATCAAACACCTCAAAATATCATATTTAGCCATCATGAATTCTCCATTTGACCCACCCCTAAATTAGGTCCTTCATTTTATTTATTGCCTAGTAGGAAAAAGGATCCAATCTGTATTCACTTTGGGTTTAGCCTATTGTTTACTTTCACATTTCAATCAATTTTAAGGCGTCCCCTACTCAACGCAATAGGTGACACGTTTAACGTTCAATTTGCTAGGACTGTCACGTGATAATAACCAATTTTTCACATTTCCTACCATGATCTGGTTTATTGATGGGTGAAGAAAAATATTACGTTTATTCTCTTATTCTATTTATTGACGTGTCAAATAACAATTGATTGTTTAATACACCGACGAATATTTTAATACAGTAGAATAAGATAGTAAACGTAGAATACGTAACAAAAAAAAAAGAAGATATTAACTAAATTTCAGGAATTATTAAGTTTGATGCACTTTATCGTTATTCTTATCATTATGTACCACACATGTAAGATTGTTGTTCATAAAAAAAGGTTTAGGGTATTAATTGTGGCAGCATCTTAAATTTGAAATCTAAAAAGCAAGTCACATTTGTTATGTAGTCCAGTTTATAAAATGGTTGCACTGGAGGATCCGATTCCATGAATGGTCATCGGCAGCAAAGTGTGGATGTTCTGCGGTATACATAGTTAGACGTATAATTACCTTAACTACAACTACAAACAACGGTAAACATAAGAGCTCGTGCTCCATCAAATGTTTTGCTCCAAACTCGTCTCCTGTTTTTTTTTTTTTTCAGAGCGGGCTGCTCTTTTTAATGTTCTCTGGAGCAAGTTTGCGCACATAAGTCCCGGGAGCCTGCCTTTCAAGAGCAAGAATCCAAACATAAAAATTTTTAACAAAAAACTAAATAACGGGTACTCTACCTTAAGCTCCGACACTTGATTAAGGTTATTTAGTTAATGAAAAATAATTTTATTTGTTAACAAACAAAATTTAAGTGCGAGATTGTTAATGATCTCAGAATTTGAGAAATTTTTTTTACTAATTACCCTTTTATTTATGCAACTGCATCAATTGAATCTCATCGCAATAGAAATCAATGCTTGATGAAATTGCATCACCAAATGGAGGTGGCGTTAGGTTGCATCTCCAACAAAGTGCAGAATGTCAAAGTGGACTCGCAATTATTCCTACCATTACATTGAATATGTCCATGCTACATTCAAATATCATATAAGTTTACATCTTCCAAATTTAAACTTTTGTACGCATTACACTCCATCGTAAAGAAGTAGTTCCAAAATACACAAACCCAACAAAATGATTCCCTACAAGGTTGGATACTTATCTACTTTCTCCTACTTCACTTTGATACACCAATAAATCTAATAAAACATTAAGAATAATACTACGTTTACTCTCTTATTTTATTCTCTTAAAATACTCATTATCATATCAAACAATAATTAATGTAATAATAACTATTTATAACTTATTGCATTAATTATATCAATCATTATTTGACACGTCAGTAAATATTTTAAGTGTTAGAAAATATTTTAAGAGAGTACACGTACCGTTACTTAAAGATTAAACACCATGAGTGAACTAATAGGACATCAAGAAAATACTATGTAATACTTGCTAATTTGGGCATTAGCATAGAACTTGTATACTCTATGAAACTATGATAAGATGATGCATATGTCTACTTTCTATAAGCCCATCTATAAATGAGGATATTAGGAAATGATTATAAAATTGATTGTATCTAAGTTCAAAGTATCTCACACAAGACATTTACCTTAAACAAAGTAAAAAAAGGCCTCAAGGATAGAATATGTTCAAGACTTGTACCTTTTTTTCAAGTTTCATCCCCAACTGTGAGGCAAGGGGTTGATGAGTCCACCAAGTTCTTCACTTCATCTTCAGATTTATCATCAAACTTGTTGTCTATTCCAAGTTCACAGTACAGAACTCCTTTCCCATGTCCGTCTTCCATGGCTCCAATTCCAGCCTCAACTTTCCCTTGATTTGCATCCTCTTGAAGCCTAAGGATATGGGACACATCTTCCTTGTTCACCCTCAAAAGTTCGTCTTTTCGTGAAGCTGGAGAACAGGGTGGCCGACCTTCGTTTAAGTCAGCAACCCTTACCTGATCAGGCAACCAAAGATCATAAGTAGGCAATTCACGAGTCGCACATCGATATGAATTGTTACTTAGCACATTGAATTGCTCTTTCACTAGTATTTTAAACTGTCCAAAAATAGTTCAAAACCCAATCCAAAAAGCAGAAAGAGGTATCCTCATAAATAGTTCAATGATTCAATCCATGCAGTCTTCAATTCAAACCTTCTTACAACACTATATCCAACGTTAACTAATCAGTGCTGATTGGTCAATATATGTCTATGTTACAAGGCAAATGACATGAATGAATGGAGAGAAATAATCCAGCAAAGTGTGGGTCCTCTTTCTCAAAAGACTATTTTATTTTGCTATATCTTCATGACATTTTTTGTTTGTCTATGACTAAAAGTAAAAACTCCACAAAATTTTCAAAAAGCATATTCTGGACAGTCCCCAATATCACATGAACAGAAAAATCAACAATGCAGATAATGTAATTCTATGAGATCCACTAAAGTAACCCCTTAATTTTTCCCCCAAGTAGATGGTGTTTAAAAGAAATAAGACAAAATTGACAAATTCCGGATGTAAAACCTGTAATGGCCGCATAATATCTAACTCCCGCTCATTGCTTTTGCTGACTTCTTCTTGAGCTTGTGACTCCATGGAGTCTCGAACGAGCTGACTTAGGAAACTCACATCATCTGACATGACACCTAGCCCTTTCAAAAGCCTAGAACCCAATTGTAAACTTGTCTGGGAAAAAAAAAACAATTAGAAAGCTTTTCAGGTTAAAAGGTGAGAGAAGCTGATTGCAATAATTAAACGAAAAACTAAGCAGCATATTCACCGAACCTCTGCATCTTCAAGAATAGCATCTGTTGCACCTGCTTTCTTCAGATCTAACAGATGCATGAGGTCTTTAGCTCTGGCATAAATTGGAATCTGTTAAATGTAACTCAAAATTGATTAGCAAATAATAATAAAAACATCAAGCAGGTGCAGAAAATGGTGTACGTTTTACACGCACAAGAAACTTAACACCAAATATTTGAAAATTACAATCTGTAATATATTTATGAATTAAGAAAAATGCAGTATCATTAGGGCATGATGGTTTGCTTTCACCAAACCATAAAAGTAAAAGAACCAAACACAAGTATGCAGAGAAATTACTGCAGGGAAAGCAATTCGAAGTCTCTGAACAGCCTCGATCGTTCTCTTACGCCCTGTGTACATAATCATCACAGCTTTGGGAGAAGAAATTCCAGCAGATTGCAAAACTATAGGACGTGATCCATCCCCAAAGAGAATAGGAAAACCAAGTTTTCTAGATGCCTGTCAATGTGGTGGTAATGAAATAGAAAAAACAACAGTTGAAACTAAAAAAGAAAATTATAAAAAGAGTCACATATAGAATGACACTAATTTACATTAACGGCCAAAACAAATGTAATATATCTACAAAAATGGACTGGATGAAGAAGGATCATCCACAAGAAGAAAGATGATCGGAAAAATTAACCAATGCTCTCAGAAATTCCAAAAAAAAAGGGCAATCTGAATAAGTTCATATCAGGTGTAATATACAGCATGAACCTCCTTCATGTGCTGAGCAAAATATTCAAAACCAAATGAGTAATAAGACAAAAATTAAATATCTGACCAACCTTCACAACAGAAGGATCAAGATCAAAAGCAACATAGGGCCATCCTACAGCATTACCATCTTCTCCATAAGCCAATGGTGCAGACAAGAAATTCGCTAGGACCTTCAACGCAATCAGAAAGTAGACTAGTAACTCAGCCAAAATTATGATTTGAAGTAAACAACAAAGTATACCTGACCCATTTGCCCAAACCCAAGAATCACAACAGGTTCCGTTGCGTCAAAATTTACAGTCTCCTTAGTTTTCTACAAAAGTATTTTATTTCGCATCAAGCACAAGTCAGTGTCCATTTTAAAAGAATTGGGATGCACCTAATCTAGTTGAGCATCAAGATTCAACAATTCTGAATATAGATCATATGATGATCCCAAATTCTTCTGACAACTTAATCAATCTTTTCATAGGTTATAGAGCAAAAATCCAACTGTGAAAATAAATCAACACTGTTATGCAACATGAATAGATTAAATGATATTAAAATAAACTAAATTTGTAAAAGTAGTAAGCTGATTCATAATCTTTGCATGAGATTAACCACATAAAATAGGCGTAAGATTTCAGTTCATACACTTTCTGGTTCAACCTTGCCGTCTATCAATTCAGCAGCCTTTCTTCCAGCTTCATTAAGTAATGGAGTTAACGCCATGGATAGCACAACAACGATGATAAGAAGCTTGTTAAGCTCGAGAGGTAACACTCCAAGCCTGAAAGGTTCTATGTAAGCAAAAATGTCCCAAGGAATCCATAAGAGAAAACAAATGTATGACCTTAAAAAGACAAACCTATTTGCTAGTGAAAAAACGACAAAGGCAAACTCGCCTCCCTGAGAAAGAAGTAATCCAATTCTTACACTTTCTTGTAAAGTCAATCCAACACGGGGACCTATTGCTGTTATTATCATTGTCTTTATTACTATTAGTCCTGCCAAAAGTGAAAGTACATTTGGCCACTCTCGGAAAAGAACCTGCATAGAAGTAGCATGACTTGTATAAAACAAAATTCTGGATATACTGGTATTTACTGTCCTTCAAATAAATTCATATCTAAGCAAACTGAGGACATAATCAGTATACTAAAACCATATATTTTACTTTTTTCCATATGAACCAACCAAAATGTAGTTTAGGATAATCGATGCACAAAAAGAGATAGCTGATTAACCACCTTTATGGCTAATTATATTAAGCATTTCTAATGTTGATGACACTTGCTGCTCCTAATTGTACCGGAAACAGTGATGACTAAAATATGAGATTAAAATATCAGATGGTCAAATTGTTACTAGCAAATGTCTAAAACTTTGCACAGATTATATATAATGCTTCACCAAAAGAAAGAGACTGATATTTTCTTCTATTTTATTTAGAAGGAACAAAATGTATTGAACTATGTAATGATAAAGAGAGGTGATGTGAAAGCGGAAGCTTGGACGCAGGTGCAGATGACCTCGAACTAAGGGCAGACGTCCAAATTGCAAAAAGCTATCGGATTCTGGCGTCCAAAATTGAGAGCGGACATCCGGTAAGGAAAAATGAAAAAATGTGTCTTGGGAGCGAACTACTAAATAAGATATTGGAAGTCCAAAATGGACTTTTAATTCGAGAAATGTTTTGAACCGGACTACTTCTAGTATAATAATCGTCTCATCATTCGCAAAATCCAGAATGGACTTTAATTCTAGAAATGCAAAGGATGCAGCTTGATTTGAAAAATTCAAGCTACCAAGTACAAAACCAACAAGGAAATCTCAACGAATTGACTTTAAAAGAGGAGAAGGTTGAAGAATCAAGATAGAGTGGATAGACAACCGGAAAGAATCCAACAACAAACTCAAAAAGACAGATTTCTTATAAAAATGATGAAAAATGGAAACATATTTTGGATTTTAACTTGATAGAGTTAGATGAGTTGCCAATAACCGTCAACTTATCGCACCCGAATGATAAAGTAAATGATTCTCAATAAACTAACATGAAGAACTCACTAGAGAAAAATCTCTACTTAATCCTAGCATAATAATCGTTTCATCATTTGCAAAATCATAAATAAGTCAACGTTTCAAATAAAATATAATAAAATTATCTTAAAGCAAAAAAAATGCAAGAAATTAAAATAGTGGGCTTGAATTTGAGTCGTGCACATCATCCTCCCGAGATTGAAAGTGGATTTGTCCACAAATCTAAGCACTTTTTTTATTTGTACCATCACGAAGATTGTGATGCCATAAATTTGAATTTTTAAGTAACTAATTGATTAATTGTTCTTTCCTAATTTAATCATGGATTTGAGAGTGAAATCTCTAAAAAGTTTTCTTGCAAGAAACAAAGACTCAATTTCTTCTTCCTTTATCTAAAAGTAGTTGATGCATGTAAATTAAGTTCTATTTGAAGGAGCTGACTTCACATATTTACGCCATAATACATATTTTGCATCCATGAAGCATTTATTAGAAAAAACTTAGAACTTTAAACTCTTGTTGTGTATTGGAAACATCAACAGGCGTAACCAAGAATAATCAACACAATTGTAACCTACTCGTGTATTAACACATTTGTTTTGCAAAATTGTATCACTCAATTCAATCCACGATAGTAATCTCTTCATAAAACCATATGAAGCCGCTAACAAACTTTGTGGACTTTCCTCTATGTTATGGAAGCCCTTTCATCACATCAATCTATCATTTTAGTATCTTCAAAACTGACGGCTCTTTGTCATTTCATTTCCAAAAGAATTCCTTAACCATTTCATTGCCAAAAGTTAGTCTTCTTTTTTTAATTTTATTTGGAAGAAATAAGTTTCATTCAAAATTCAAATGTTTGTTTGGATACAGTTTAAGAAAAAATCGCATACTTGTGATCGGATCCAAAAGGGAAACCCCTTGTTGATTCTTTCTCTCAACTGGATGCATTTTTTGTCTTTGCAATCGGGCAGTGAGGAAGCATACTGACATCCATACCTTCCTCAATGAGATTTTTAGTAGGAAAGAAAGGTTTAAGAAGCAAAAGTTCATCCTCAAACTAGATGTTTTTTCAATTTTTAGGCTTTGTGACTTCATCGAAATACTAATATTTTTTAAAATAAAGAGTTATCGATCTTTGAAATAACATACTGACATCTATACCTTCGGATAGTGAGGAAGCATACTGACATCCATACCTTCCTCAATGAGATTTTTAGTAGAAAAGAAAGGTTTAAGAAGCAAAAGTTCATCCTCAAACTAGATGTTTTTGCAATTTTTAGGGTTTGTGACTTCATCGAAATACTATTATTTTTTAAAATAAAGAGTTATCGATCTTTGAAATAACATTAGTTTTATTATTGTTAAGTGAACTTATTGTTTTAAATTCTTTAGAACGAATAATCTTACTTTTACCCTCCTATTTTACTCGCTGACGTGTCAAACAATGATCGATATAATTAATATAATAAATACGTGTATTTTAAGATGGTACAATAAAGTAGTAACACAGTATTACTCTTTTAGAATTTATCATTTTAATATCGTTTTCTTTAATTAAAGAGAAATTTCTTTAAGTTAAGTATTTGTCTTACTGTGTCCTTGGGAAGCGATCTTCCCCTCATATTGTAAATTCCTTATTTTTCAAGACATTTAATTTAAAAAATTTAAAGAAAAATGCAGAAAAATAAATTTGTTATTTCAACTTTACCTGCATGTCAATGGAAGTTCCAGTAGTCACAAAAAATAAACCCAGCAGTAATCCTCGGAATGGCCTAATATCTGCTTCAATTTGTGTTCGAAAGTTTGTTTCTGCTAAGATCGCTCCAGCTAAAAATGCTCCAAGCTGCTCTAAAAGTCAACATCATCATCACCATTAAAAATAAAAAATTGATAACTTTTAACTAGTCTGTGCAATGGATAAAAGATGTCAAACTGTATCACTGAAGCCCAACTTCTGGGTAATAAGTGAAGTCCCAGCAACTGTCAGCAAGCAGAGAGCAACAAAGGCTTCAGAGCTCCTGGCTTCAGCAACTACCTGAGAACAAAAAAAAATTACAAATCGAACAATGCGGTAGCTACTTATTTTTTTCAAAGAGGAAACTAATTACCTCAAAGACTCGCCTAAGAAGAAATTTTCCTCCAAGAGAAAGCAGACCCAGTCCACCCAAAGCCTTTAAGCTTTCTTGGGCAAGCATTGGCCAGATACTTTCCTGGACCAAATTCTGCAGGGAGAAGAAAGAGGAGAACGTGATGTAATATCAAAATACAGAAACTACAATGTTGGTGAGGCATATAGAAAAGTTAAAAATTTATAGCAATAAGTTAAGCACCAGAGACATTCATCCATCAAATACTTTTAATAATTTGGATATAAATTGTCCCCATTATGCAAACGTTCATAAAAGGAAACTAGCACACTCTATTGCAACGCTGTTTACTTGGTAAACCTGATGCCATAAAGGCACAGCAGATTTGATACAAATGAGTTTAGCTGGGAAATTTGGAAAGGCTTATCACGAAACTAGAAAAACTTGGAGAGCATTCAAGCAGACTCGCAATTTGTCAAGTAATAGCATAATAGCCTCTTTTTTTTTACAACAATCTTAGAAAGGAAATCTAGTTTTTTGAAAGATGATATACAACATTAAGGTACTACATTGCAGAACCTTATTGGATACTAAGTTGACTTATACATTTAGTTATCCCTTTTTATTCGTTCTATTTAGAAGAACATAACATTGAGTTTGCCTAAGGTGAATAAATAATTTTCCCTAATCCGAACATGGTTTCAGTAAGTGCAATATTTTGGTTCTTATAAAAAAGAAAGTACATGTATCTCTATAACAAAATATAGAGGTCCACTCCAAACTCAGGGTCCTTTAATGCTAAAAAAGAAAGCATAGAAAACAAATGCAAGATCCTCATACCTGGCTCTCTAGCACTGGGAGAATGACTAAGAGGGGGACAACTGCAATGTCCTGCATATTTAAGCAAGCATCAGCAATTTCAAATAAAAAAATGTCACCGCCGTCCGACTTTCAATATCTAGTCAAAGTGAAAATCCAAACATATCCAAGTGGAAATGTCGAAATACAACTGCAACAGAACCTAATACATTAAGTTAGTGAAAAATTGTAGAATTTAGGAGGGTTAGACAAACCTGTAGAAGAAGTATCCCCAATGTTGCTGATCCAAATCTGGTCGGAAGCTCACCTTTTTCTGCAAGAAGCTATATATTATGCCTGGTAAGCTTTACAATACTACGCCCAACATTATTATTTAAGACATGGCGCTGAAGGAACTGCATCGTATTGATAACTATCAGATCTACTCATTTCAATAGTTCTTCATTAAGTTAAAAAAGATAAATTCATTTTTCAAATAGAAACTGGATACATTCATGAGGCTTTGTACGTCAATTTCCTTGAGTGATCAACATTCAAAGCTCTAACTTGGACTCACAATTAAATGAACAAGTATAAACTAATTCCTTTCAAATCTAATAAGAAATAAAGATGGTTCAAGCACAAAAACCTAATAAATTTGTTCTAGAATATTTATTTCATAAATTGTATGAAATTAAACCCTAGAAGTCTTAAAATAACTTGAATATCTTTATAGAACTCCAAAGTTTTATCTGCCAAGACATCAATTAATGTAGGCAGTAAATAAAAGATCTCAGTTATGATGTCTTCTTCTCTAAAAAAGAACTGAATTACGTTATCTTTTGGATGAAAATAAACCTAAAAACCACTATCTTTACAAAAGTCAACAATCGTATCAGGAAAGACATAGATATGCAGTAAATAAAAGATTGCCTTCGAAAAGTGACGAGCCAAATATCTCTCACAAAATGTCAACATATATATAAACAGAACTTTGATAAATACAAGCTAATGCAAAATGGACAAGTAATGTATCCATATATAGTACTTTAAGTATAACTACCTGTAGAACAAAAGCTGAAGAAGACAACGAGAGTGCAGCACCAATCACTATAGCTTCATCAACACTTCTTATGTTAACCTGAAATTTATTATGACCAAATGTACCGCCATCAATATTTATCTTAGCCCTCTAAGAGAACATATAAGAAAGACAACTTAGGAAGATTGATATGAAACAAAGCTCCTGCGCAGACAGATGGTTGAGAACTGTCTTATTACATGCTCTATCAAATTTTAACTCCCAAGTGATGGAGAAAATTGAAAAGCATTACTTGTTTATATTAGAAACAATACTGCTATAGCAGGAACTAGTAGGTTTTTGAAATACCATAGAATATATTGAGAACATTGATTTATTAGATTCTTTGATATGGATATTTAGTACCATTACTTATCAATCCGTACTAATACGAAATTTTTTTATTTAGAAATTTTCTTGTTACAGTAGTTTGAAAACCACAATAGACCCCTAGGTTCAACTATTAAAGTAGTCTATGAATATTGACTACGGAAGGTTGACTTTCTCCATAAATACTTCCAAATCTTTTTGTCCTTTCTAATCACCTGAATTTCTCCTTTAATCTCCTTTTATCCAAATTCCATTTCTCGTCCTGTATCAACAAGACTTCATTATTTTAGCATATCAAACATAATTAAGGCTTAATTTACATTTTTCATCTATGAAACAAGGACTGATTGTTATTTGATCCATACATGTGTAGTTGTTAAGTAATCGCCAAACAATTAAACCACAACTAGATCTTGAAATGACCACAGTTTGTTAAACAAAGTAAATGCTAACTTGTCAATGTTAATGATGATTTGTCTTGTAAAGAACAAAGCTTGGTGCACCCATGTTCCACACAAATAAACTATACCTAGACAACAAATGTCTCACCAAATCAGGCCTTGAGTGAAAAAGAAACTCAAGGATTCTTGTTCCAACGGCTCCATTTGGAGGGAGTTCAAAGGCAGTGAAAGCAAGAGTGGATAGCACCACCTTCAAGAGGAAATGAAAAGAAGGGTAAGTTGTTGTCCTGAAATAGCATCCATAAGCCGTGACAAGATAGTAATTTACAAGAAAGAAATTACATGTGCATTCTTCAAAACGAGAAGTTCCAGGTAAATTAGCAGGAAAAGAGATGCAAAAATCCAAAGTAGCACTCTTATATTGCTTAATGTAGATAAAGAGTTCACACACACACACACACATCTATACCCAGTGTATTTGTTTTTTTCTGCATCACTACATGAAGCTTGGATAAAAAGAAGCTTAATAGTTAATTCTTTAAAAGGTTATATATACATAATAAAATTTCATAACGTAAGATAAACAGAGAAAAAAAAATATTTCCTATGAGTTAGCATCGATTCGATGGTGTGCTTTCCCCTCTCATTCCAAATTGGAAGTTCTTAGATGATAACTGTAAAAATTCTTTTCTACCCATCCACCATTTATTTCTTAATTCACACTAAAAAATATCCATAACATATTACTTAATTATCCTTGTTACAATATATTATTTTTCAATGTAGGTCTTTCCTAACAAGGTAAAAGCCTAATAACATTGAAGTTTATTGTTAAGAGAGCAAATGTTTAGAAATGAATTTTACTTTCCTAAAACTTCAAGGAGCAAGTCATATTTATATAACATAGAAACATAAATAGAATAAAATGTATTTCTTACTCCAAGAAAAATTGTTCAGTATAACTTTGTGATACTTATAGATGAAACCGTAAAAATTTCATCAAAATAGAATATAACATTGTCATTATCATATAAATAACTATTTGTTGACCGGAAAGATCTACATCATCATATTCTTGTCTTCATCATGATACCTGAGGCAATCCCATGCCGAAGGCAAATATTGCTAGAGCCTTCAAACGGGCAAAAGAGAGTTCTAAACCCATTTCAAACAGCTGTAAGGAGTCGTTGTAATAAGTTAGCTTTTCATTAACTTAGTCAGAACAAAAATCAACATAACAAAGTCATCACAAAAGCTTTAAAGTAGTCATCGTGTCTGACTAAGTCGTGAATTTTACAAATCAATGTCTAACGGAAAAAATATTGCTCCAAGTAGTCATCGTGTCTGACTAAGTCGTGAATTTTACAAATCAATGTCGCCAACAAAAATAGACAGTACCATGATTCAGTAGCCACATTGTTAGATGTATGTTCAGGTTTTCCTGTAATCAACTCTTCTGCATAATTGTCTCATCTTCCACCATAAAGTTGTAAACGAAACACTAACCAAATAGAATACCAAAGTTGCTACTAATGACAAAGAATTGCTACATTTATAAGAATAAGAAAGTGAAAAAATAAAGACAGATATTAGGAAACCTAAACTTGATGGATTTTCAATTTAAAACAAAGCTTGGGACGTTTTTATTAGAAACTGAAATTTGTAACGGTTAAAATAGAAAAAGGGAGAAGAGTCTTCCAGAAAGAAGTCTCCACAAATAAAGCTTGGGATTTTGATATGGCAACCATTCCATCGTCTTTTTTCAATTTTCATTAAGAGATGAAATTTGTCTTAAATAACATGATTACGAAAATTAATATGAGAAATTCTCCACAATGGAAAAGTAGAAGATACAATCAAGTTTTATGGTATTCCTATTATAATGCAATAGTATTTGAAACTTATTCATGACAGTGCCAGACATTGTAGATCAACGACTCTTTAACAGTATAGCATTAGGTATAAAAGCTTACCAGAAAAAGGATTCCCCACTCAGAAAGGACTTTAACATCAGTAAGATTTCTGATCGCGCCAAATTGGTTCAGCACAATTCCAGCAAAGAAGAAACCAAGTATCTGAAACAGCAGGCGGCTTTTATTATCTTTCCAATCCATGGTCTTTAAAACCAACAGGTTCTCATTTTTTTAAAATACATCATTAAGTAATGATTGATACCAATCTTCTCCATCACTACTTACGAACCATCAGAATTTTGGTCTGGGGAAAGTCGAGATGTCTCATCTCAAAAATAGTTATAATTGAGCAATAGGCAGAGTTCAAGATTCTTTAGAATTTCTGTCACTCTAATCATTTTAGCATGGAAGTTCCATATATTCGAATAAACTTTGACAGCATTTGGTTGGCTCAACCAAAGCAACATTCTATTTTATATAAAAAAACGGGTCCTATTTGTAAGCAGCAAAGACATCTCTAATGACAAGAAAGCAGTATTATGTAATTAAAAGATAATAACAATAATAATAATAAAAGGAAACACTACATGTACCAAATGATCTATGTGATGATGTCATCTTTTACTTTAATCCAAAATATATCCCTAAGCACCTCCAATAAACACAGCTCATGAAGTCTTGATGAACGATAATTTTAAAAAAATGTATAGAATATGAAAAAAATGATATTCTTACTGGGCTAGCTTTAACAATTCTGAATGCAGGAACAACAAGCACTGTCACGGCTAAAAATGTTAGTGTATCCAATCCTAAATCATTAATTACATCAATAGCACTTGCGACATCAAGGGCCGCATGAATCCGAGATCTACTCCTGATGAACGGTGCACAGTTGGATAAATAACACTCTCTCCAACCACATGCTGAGGAAATTAGTGAAGGCCTGCCAATGTTGGTAACTCGAGAGCAACGACTTATCTGGCAATATAGTCTAAATGAAGGAGAGACCACCTGCTTCCAGTGGTGATATGTCAAACTAAATGAAGGGCTACAAAATTGTGAAGTAGCAGGAGAATATCCCCTAAGTGGGTCCTTTTGTTTAACAACATCATATCCCTGCAAAGTCTAAAAGCATGGAAGCCAATCAACATTTCAGACATGGTTTTAGAAAATCTTTTCTGAAAGTTAAATCGGAAAAAATGAAAAACATACCTAAAAACCAACGAACAAACTACTTATTGTGGTATGATATAATTTAATTTGGAGTTCTGAAATTGGTCTATTGGTTTGTTTTTTTATTTTTTCTGAAACATAATGAAGCAACAAGGGTGTTGAAGTTTTAAATGGAAATTACCAATCTTTCACCAACAAAACAATGATATCAAAAATGATAGGATGGACTGGACCACAAATTCACCTGATTCTGATATACAAAAATGTTCTGCACCAGACCTATATGAAGTAAAGAAATACTACAATCTTTTGGCATTTTCTTCGTTCTTCTTTTAGGTAAAAAAGTTGAACACCCTTAACAACACCAAATGCATTGACAAACCTTGGAAAAATTGTCGGATTATCAAAAGTGGAAGCACTCGATGAATAGAATAAGGCAAGAGATGCAGGAACAGTTTCGTCTCACCTTAGCGCCACGGTAACAAGTAACTGATTCCAACATAGTGATTAAGCTCGACAAGCTGCAATGGCCAGCATAAATGAAGTGAAACTCATTCGCCTTCCCACCGAGCAAAACGAAATCCGAACCAGAATAAGGAAAATACGAAATGGGTAATCAAAAAGTGAGGATGAATAGCGCACACGCTAAAGCTCGGTGGGTTAGAGAGAGAGAGAGAGAGAGAGAGAGAGAGAGAGTCCAGAATTTGTGTGGCGCGTATAAGGAGGAAGAAAATGAAACGGGTGGAGCACGAATTTGTTAAAGACTTGAAAAAATGGATTTGGATGACATCTCAAAATTTGCTTATTTCCACGTTCCATTCGTGTGGGATTATGAGCTCAACTTTTGTCTGGTTCATGAAAATCTACTCGAGTCTATCCATTGACATGAAGCACCAACCTTTGAACAAAAAGATTACTACTACTTATTTCAAGCAATATTACAAGTTACAACTACTAAAGCTGTAAATCAGGAAGAAGAATGAAAAACAAAGTTGTGAAAGTCAAATATTAATAAAATCTTAAATTTTTAGGATAATGAATAAATTAACAATCATGTCCAAAATGCCGATATTTAAAAATAAAAATTTAATTTGTCAAAAAAAAAAAAAACAGTTTGAAGATATAATTTGCAGTTAACATCGGATGATAAAATCTAAATTACACTTTATCATAATCTAATTATTAAAACTTTGATTCCACCATATTCAAAGAGAATTAAAAAAAAAACATCATTCGTGAAACAAATCTTTAAATGCCTGTCTTTTCCCTTAACATAAAAGACGAGCTTGCATGCACTAACACTACAAGATCCACTACCTCCCTTCTATACTAGTTCTAAAGTCTGCCGCTAGACTTCTTTCTTTGAAGAGCAGGACAATGAATAAAATCAGTTAGTATTAAAATATTTAGTAAACAGGTGACACATATCAAGTGTTGTTGTGCCATCAAAGAAGGCCACATCCTCCAAAGAGAACAGGCTGTAGTTGAGCTCAATCGGCAACAATGGCAGCTGCCTAGGCAGCACGGCCATGTCCAATGATGCAGAGACTGCTATTGTTAAAGGGTTTTGAAGAAATCCAAAGATGGTCTCAAATTGGAAGATAAGGCAGAAGCTTACGGAGAAATTTCTCCAATCACAGGTTTATAAAAGTCCACGGTCCACAAATATGGCCTTGACTTGTCACCATAAATTTATGAACAAGGATGAGCAAATTCAAAAGAGAGAATTATATGCATAAACTAGAAACGGGAAAACTCCCGATTAAAGAGAATGTCCATGGACGATCGAGATGAACAGGATCTCACTGTGGAGGAGGATCAGCATTGGCCGGAGTGAACTTGAGAGATACACTATTCACACAGTGCCTTTCATTAGTGGGTGTTGGAAAGCCTTCTCCTTTGAAAACATGACCCAAATGCCCACCACATGCGGCGCATGTAATCTCCGTCCTGCGTCCGTCCGGATCCGGCTGATCAACCACCAAAATCATCTCAGTGATAAAAAAAACTGTTATTGGTAGAATACAATCAATACTTAAATGTTTGAGTCATAGATTAAACTTTACTTTATTTTTACCAAACATAACTTCCGTTTTTCACATATTAACATTTTGAACATTACCATCTATTTAACTCTAAAATCCAAATAGTATTTATCACATTTTTCACTTAATGAGATGTTTAATTTGATTTTTAACCCCTAATGCAATTTCTAACCTGATTTTAAAATTCCGTCGTCGAAATCAACAAAGTTCGCAATGATTGAAAATGAAATCTACAAAGTTAAATATTGGATTAAAAATAGAAAAAAAGATTAAAAATCATATTAAAATGTCATATTAAATGGAAAATGTGATAGAGCAAAGTCTAAATTGTTGACCGGTAAAAAAAAAGAATCTTGTTTTTCAAAGAGATAATTTACAATTTAATCTGTAAATGACATCAAACGTTATAGTAAAAATTGCACTTTCCACAACTATTTTAATGCATTTCAAGAAATTCAATAGTAATAAATCTAGCCAACAAAGGGATTTTCTGCAACTATTATACCATGAAATGGATTTTTTATGATTTTCATTTTTCCTCTCAAGCCGTTGTAAATAGTCTATCTCTCTCTCTCCCTTTAATTTTTCAATCTATTTTGATGGCTGACAACTAAATTATGGAGATAAATCTGAAGAATGTGACCAGATCAAGTGAATGAAACTCACAATACGATTAATGGCTCCAGGAAGACCTTCAAAGAAAGCTGGCCAACCACAACCGGACTTGAATTTTGTGGTCGATTGATAAAGAGGAGTTCCACATCCTGCGCAGAGATAAACTCCCTCCCCATAGAAGCTGTCATATTCTCCTGTCCCTGGATACCTGCCATATAAATTATATCCTCAATCCTTTAGAGTTGATCACACCAAAAGCAGAATCAGATATTTCTGTTCCATAAATGAGAAACGAACCAAAAAAAGAGGCATTTTTTCTCTCCAAGCTTCAAAAAAGTGTTTTACAATGAAAAGAAAAAAATACGACTTTTTTGACTATTTCATGTCACTACTAATCCAAAGGGTAACATAGGACAATTAACGGCCTAAAAAGAAATTTATAAGATTGCAAAAGGAAAATAAATTGTTGAAGTGTTATAAAGTCCAAAAGCTTAAGTTATCGAGTTAAATTAACATTAGTCCTCGGATAGAAACCCGGGTGAGAATTAAACCCAACAAGTGACGATTCCCGTCAGAGAAATTTATTTGATAGCAAATACGATTGTTCCCCGACAATTTGAGGTTCGATTCTCTTCCACTCCCATCACTTAATTTACTTATTTCTTGTCTTCCTCTACAGCCCCTCCTCTTAAAATAGAGTACAAAGTCAACTATTGCGCTTCCAAAAAACTTATTCCCAAAGGCTGAGCAGAAAAACCATTTCAACTCCCTAAGCTCTATAATCATATTCATAACAAGAAATATTAGAAGCCATGAGGAACTCATAGACATAACCGAAGATGGCACGAGTCTGCCGTATTCTAGAACCAGTTTCATTAGTTTCACCCCCAATAAAATGATATTTCCATCAGTAATCAATATTTTTTTAATGAAGTTAATGTTATGATCCATAGATTTAATCTCGGGAAACCATGTTAAATTCTTTATCACTAATCTCATAAACTTGCACTTAAGGACGTAGCAGAAATTAAATACAAACGTCCAAGACAGAACATTACATATATATATATAAAAAGAGGCGTAGAGGCGTAAAACATCAGGGCTCTTCACCAAAACTTAATCCCGAAGGCTGAAAAACCAGTGAAACTTTTTTCAACTCCCCAAGCTCTATAATCATATTCATAACAAGAAACATTAGAAACCATGAGGAACTCATAGAGGTGAGAGAACATAGCACGAGTTGGCCACAGTCTAAACCCGGTTTCATTAGTTTCATTCCCAATAAAGTGACATTTCCATCAGTAATTACGTCATAAGAAGCGATAAAACGGGACAAAGTCAAAAACAAACAGCCGATTCATACTCATTTAAAATATAATAAAACAAAATCAAAACATACAATCGAATCATCAAAGGAAACAAGAGGGGAAGAAAATTTCTCACTCCGTTCCTTTCCGTCTGAGAATCCGAAACTGTTCGGGAGAAAGAATAGCCCGCCACTCCTCCTCGGATTTCGGGACAGACCCAGGTGCAGCCATGGAAACAGTAAGCCCGCCACGGAAGCTCCGGCGAAAACCAGAGAGAGGAACAGAGGATTTGGGCGAAGAAGAGCTGAAAGGAACGTCGAAAGCAGAAAAGGGTAGGAAGTTAGAGGGAGAAGGGAGAGAGAGGAGTGAATTCGAAATGGATTTGAGATAAGGGAGGGAGACTATGGCTCGGGAGGAAGAAGACGGAGACGCAACCGGCGTGGCCCTGAGAATGTGAAGGCTCATTTCAGCGGTCATCAACTGTCTCCCCGTGGATAGTATATGCATTCTGAATTAAACATCTCACGAGTATGATTTATAAACACTAAGAAACTAAACAAAAGTTAATCGATCTACAAACTGGAACTTTGCATATACGATGTAGAAAGAAATACCAACGACACGTCTATCTAACTCGTGATGGGCTAATAGCCACGATCAAACACATTGAACAAAATTCATAATGTCACGTTTAGTGGTAGAGACGAATAGTCTCCCTTATATTGTGATTGGCCCCAAAACACGTTAGAATACTCGAATTAAAAATTATAGCATTTCACTCTTCTTTGCCCCTATTTCTTGTTTTTAGATCTCTTTCATTGTTACCGAGGACCATTCTCTACGCATAGCCAAATCTAACCGCACGATCCTGTATATAGTTATTGGTATCAATTCGGGTTTCCCGTCACTTAAAGCGAAGAGAAAAATACACAGACATTAACCTTGCACAAATATCAGAGGAAAAGAGACGAAAAGATAAGCAAAGAGAGAAGGCTAGGAAAAAGAGGCGACGAAAGGCGGGAGAGAGTTTAATTAGAGTGTTTTAACAATGCGTTAGCTAAATTGAATGACACGTACGTGTTACGTAAAAATGTCAAATTGTAAATTTGAATCAAGAAAGCAAATGTGTATATTTATGAATAATCATAATTTTTCGATGATGATTGCGTAGAGCAGAGAAATGAGTACTTATTTTAATTTTACCCAATATTTTTTAAAGTGTACATAGTTTTAACGAGTAATGATGCGTTTATTTTTTAAATCTACTATTTAATCTTACTATCTGATGTGATAAACATTAATTTGTCACATCAAAACGTAAAATTATTAATTTTTAATACGTGACTTAAATAACATTATTCTTTGTTTTATGCAATTGTCTTTTATACAAACAAATAGTTAATATTTTGTTCCTCAATTTTTTTTGAGTTTTTTATTTCTGTATTTATTTTATTGACAAAGTAAATCTAAATTTTTCTCTCTGCTTATTCATCTTTCATGTCTATTACCCACGAAGTTGGAAAATTAATATTTTAATATTTTAATTTATTTTAGTCATTATGATCTGCTAAAGCGTAGATAATAGAATTGAATATATATATATATATATATATATAACAAATAATGATTAATTAATAATTATCATTTTACACCATAAATTATTTTAAATATAATTACACGTAATTATAATTATAAAAAAAAAAAATGCTGCTGGAAAAGTGGGTGTTCGCCACACGGTTTAAGTGGGTCCACTGACCTTCCCCTCCAATCACCCAATCGTCGGATAGTACACGTCATCCTCGTGGGGCCCACCACCACCCTCACGTACCAGTGCATAAATTCTATTCACATCTACCCCTATACTTCTCATTAATTACGCATATTATCTAACGCTCTCTATCGTGCCACGTGTTTCTTCAGTGTCATAATCGCCGTTTATGCCAGGTTTCACGGTTGGCTTTGCGGGCAGACATGAAGAGAAGATAGACCGTTGGATTACTCTTCAAACTCTCATCTACGGTTATAAATGTGCCCGAAGTTGGAACGGGTAGATCTCGTTGCCTTTAAGAAGCGACCTAAGCACCCTCTTCTTCCTCGTTCAGATATCAGGGCATCATCAAGCTCCTCTGTGATCGGCTGTGGCGCGTGAGATTTTTGGGCTGGCGAGTGTTCAAATCCCTCAGCGTCTTCTTCATGGTTGAAGCTCTGCCTGTCTTTGGCTACTCTTGCCGGAGTCTTGCTGAGTTTTGTTCCGGATTACGGAGAGTTTCGTGTTATGACGTCCGCTGTGTTAGCCAACCAGAACGATCATAATTGGTCGCAGTCAAGAGCCGTTGGTGGCGAAGGCGGAGGACGAGGAGCATTCATGGCCAAAGGCCCTTACTCAAACCCTAACCCTAACCCTAACCCTAAGTCCAACAAGAGGCAATTTCATGGTGAAATTAACGGCTTCCAGATGGAGGATTTCCCTGCTGCCACGCAATCGGCATCTGATGATGCCTCCTCGATCAGTCATCATCGCAGATCGTCAAACGGCACCGAGTTCAGTAATTACGTCAACTTCAATGTCAGTTCCTACACCAGAGAGCAGTTGATGGATCTCAAGATCCGACTTCAAGTTGAGCTTGAGCAGATTCGGAATTTGAAAAGTCGAATAGAGGCCAGCAAGCTACATCCCATTACCAATAACTTGAAGAAGTCTTCCAAGATATCAGGACACAAAAGACCAACACCGCCTAATTCAGGGAAAAATTTGAGTCGCTCGAATTCCGAAGCAGGGAGTCTGATGAAGGCGTGCTCCCAAATTTTGACAAAGGTGATGAAACATAAGCACAGCTGGATTTTTAACAAGCCGGTAGATGTGGTCGGTATGGGTCTCCACGATTATTTTGATATAATTAAGCATCCGATGGATCTAGGATCCGTCAAATCGAAATTAGGCAAAAATGTTTATACTTCGCCTGCAGATTTTGCTGCCGATGTGCGGCTGACTTTCAAAAATGCCATGGCATATAATCCACGTGGTCACGATGTGCACGCCATGGCAGAGCAGTTGTTGATTATATTTGAAGAAATGTTTCAGCCGTTGAGGAAGATAGTGGAGGAAGAAAGGCAGTTAGATCCTGTTTACGATGAGGAGTTGCAAGCGAGTTCTTGGAATCACGTCCAGTTGGAAAAAGTGACAAAGAAGGATAATCCCAAGCATATCTCTAAGAAATTGGATTCTTCTAGGGCCCCGGTGCAGGCACCTGCCAGTTCGTCACACCTTCCATTGGCGCAGTCGCCAGTTAAAACCCCTTCTCCGGTGCGTGCTCCACCGGTGAAGCATTTGAAGCAACCAAAGCCGAAGGCTAAGGATCCTAACAAGCGAGACATGACTTTGGAGGAGAAGCACCGGTTGGGACTTGGGTTGCAGAGTTTGCCCCAAGAGAAAATGGATCAGGTGGTGCAAATAATAAAGAAGAGAAATGGCCATCTGAAGCAGGATGGGGATGAGATCGAGCTGGACATTGAAGCTGTAGATACTGAGACCCTCTGGGAACTTGATCGGCTTGTTACGAATTGGAAGAAAATGGTGAGCAAGATTAAGCGTCAGGCACTCATGGGCAACATGAATACAACTTCAAATAAATCCAATGGGGTAAATTCACTGGAACACTGCTCTATAATAGCTTGATGAAATGCCCATGAACAGAATTTTCTAATTGTGAGTTTGATTTTATTTTTTCTGTGATAGGAGTTACCTCTGATGGAGAAACTAGAAGTTGGGACAGCGGCAAAAAAGCCGAGGAAAGGAGAGGCTGGTGAGGAAGATGTGGACATTGGAGATGATGAGATGCCAATGACTGGTTTCCCTCCGGTAGAAATTGAGAAAGATGCGGCTGGAGGACATGCCAGTAGTAGTTCTAGTGGCACCAGTGGCTCAAGTAGTGACGATTCTACTTCATCAAGTGGTATATAAGCTTTAACACTGATTTTAGAAATTTCATCTTTACAAACAAAAATTTGAATTTTGTTGCCTATTTTGCAGGTTCGGATACAGACGGTTCATCGGGTAGTGATTCGGATGACAATGCACGGTCATAGCGAGGTTTTGCTGATTTCAAGCGCTCCACTAAGCACCCCACCGGCTCCCACCCAAGGCAGCTCTGAAAGTTGCATGTGCAGCTGGGGCTTTTCTCAGATTGAATCCATATTATTAAGTACGTAATTTAATTGAAATGTAGTTGCAACTGTCAGATAATTGACGTCCTTTTCACGAGGTTTGTTCCCCTTCAATGAGTCTTTCTGAATGATTGATAATGGAAGCCTGTTTTTTCTGTATTTCCAGGGAGGGAGAAAATTGCCGTGGGGTGGAAGAAAGAAGGTATCTTGGGTCAGATGCTCACAGCTTGTCTTGTTGACTGTGCGGGGGTGGCAATTGGCATCAGATTGAAAATCAGCTGAAGAGAGAGAAACGAAGGGAACAGTAAGTATGTGAAAATTCAGATGCAGAAGTATATAATGAACAGGTAGGTTGGAGAGAGAGAGAGAGCGTAGGGATTGAAACACGTTTTTTCTGTACACATGACCATACATGTTTTCCCCTTTATGTGTGCAATTTGTTGGTTTCGTGTGGGTAGTTTTTGTTGCAAGGGATTGATTACATCCTATTCCCCTCTTCCCTTGTTCTTCTGTCAGCATCGCAATTCACTCCACTCGGAGATTCATAACAAGAACTGGACCAACGCCCAACACCATTTGGTCAAACAATCTCATCGGGCACCAAACTTATTGCCGGGCATGGGTCGAGGGAAGTTGGGAACATTTTGGTAAATATTTCACTTCAAATCTTTAAATGGTAAGAGTTGAAGAAGAACATTGAATGACATCAGACAAAACACTACACTCTTTCGTTCTCTCAACTAACAAAACTTGCACGTTAATCAACCCAACCCCACCAACACCCATTCTTCAAGATTACACAAATACCTTCAGACTAGTAGGGCCAAACCAACGTTAAATGGTGGAAGCTACCACTACTCTGCCTGCTTTTAAACTATTGAACTGCTCCCCAAGTTGGGTTTCACAAGCAGCATGGCCCTCCGCCGGCAGACTCTCCAGAAACAGCTTGGTTAAGTTGAGAGAAGCCACGATGTTGAATACCCACACGCAAAACTTTCTCACTTCGGCCCGTCTTGACTGCTTTTCCGGCATGTTTGTCAGTGACTCCTTTATCAACTCACATATTTTGCTGAGGTGCATTTTCACCAAGTTCTGTGAACTGTCTGAGTTGATGATCTCGGAGGGCATTGGTGTCATCACTGATTTCAACTTCCTGAGTCTCCGAAAATGGGCTTTCACTGACTTCTGTGAATCATCTGAGCTGATATCCGAGGAAATGAGTGATGTCAATATCTCAATGACCAAATCTAATGCCTCGACCCTTCTGAATTCTGAGTTTGCAATTCCACATTTGTCGAGAAGGAACCCCAACAGATGATGGCCAATCCATGGCCTTCGTTTGACGATTTCTTTCAGAAATTCAAATTTTATCTGAGACTTTTTACTGTTGAAATAGTTGACAAATACACCTTCAAAGATGTCAAATACTCTCTGCAACTCTGTTTCGGACAAATTTTTGGCATCAACGATCTTCAGAATCCAAAATGTTGAATTTTGACCAAGGGAAATGACCATCTTGTGTCGATTCCAGGAGGCCTGCTGCTGTTTCTTGGACGGGTTTGTAATAGATTTCTTTCTTCTGAACGGTTTCGAGGCTAGCTTGAGACTCTTTTCCAGTAAAGATTCAAGTGTAGCTAATTGAACAGCTTCACCCTGAGGATAATCTTTAGATTTGAGGACTTTCTTTTGCAGAATTCCCCATAGTCGTTGACCAAGCTGCTCACTCCCTTCAGCAGAATGTGAGCTTATAAATGCCCGAACCAAGTTTGAATAGACCAATAGCACCTGCGGGTTACCTAATTTTCATAAAGAAAGTCCGTATTAGGAATAATGTACGGAAAGCATTTGTCCTTCAACCAGAAACTAAAGCCCATATATCTAATTTTGACATGATATTAAATCAACAATTAAAGCATGAAACTAAAACATAAATCTAACTAGCAAACATTTTGTTTGCTCTTCTCTCATTGATTCCCAAGTGAATCGAAAACCAAGTGGGAACTACTTGCACAGTTAAGGTAGTTGATTATAAGATTGGACAAATGAAAATTGTCACAAATGAACACACCTGGATTTTTATGCAAGTAGATTTCCAGCAGCGAGAGGACACGAAGCTTAAATAACATGAGCTGAGATTGAGCACTTTCATTCCCAGTCTGATTTTTTCGCTCTTTGAAAATTTGGGCAAGATAAGTATCCATTCGAAACATTGCATCATCATCCATCCCTCCATCAGAATCATCAGACTTGTCAGAATGTTCTTTGTCTACTTCATCAACTCTAACTACAGCTTCCGATTCGTCTGCCTGGTCATCAATCTCTCCTGTTTCACCAATCTCAGCTTCATCCATTTCTTCGTCTTCTTCGACATCCAGAAAATCTTCATCGTCTTCCTCATCATCGTCAGAACTTTCTGCATTCTGATGTCTAGCTGGTTTCAAATTTTTCTTGATTACTCTTAACATTCTTAGTAAACCATCATCCGTGATTTGTTCACAGAAGTACTTAAAAACCTACAAAAATTGTTAAATAAGCATCGCACCCATTTGCTTTAGTTTGGTATCAATTAAACTGGAATAAAGTTGTCCTTCTACGTAGCAAAATATTGCAAAAGAAAGAAAACACAACCAAGGACTTGACATATTCCAGTAACAAATTTTATTCGCCCTTACTTGCAGTGTTACCATCATCTTACCATAAAACCATAATCTTTCTTCAATTCAACATCAATTGGGACGTTCAGTTTCAAAGTGTTAGTGCTTTGGCAAGCAAAATAGCGGGAAAATTATTCTTGCCAAATAATCAGCAAACTTACTGAATACCAAACCATAACAAATAAAAGATTTAAACAAACCTTCAATCAACAAGCTCTAAGTTAATGAAACCCGATGCAACAGTTGCTAAAAGAACATATGACTAAAGAATATTTTGAATTCCTAAACTACACTTTATGCGTACCTGCTCAATTGCTGTTCTCATGGGAGCTGAAGACTGTGGCAGCAATGAAAGCAATGTATCCACAAGAACATCCATTAACTCAGGTGTTTCATCATCTTCCTGTTCATCGTCCCCAGTGGAGCCTATAAGATCAGAGGCTCTGAATGCTTTCTTACAACACATAATTAGTTCAGATGCAGCTTCAGAAAAATCATCTGGCCGAAGGAGTATTTGCAAAAACAGTTGAATAAGCAAGCACCGCAGGGCATGCAATTTATCTGCCTCAGCACTTAGTCCACAGTTCTTTTCCTGTCAACATAATAAAATACAAGAAAAAATAACTATTAAATCCGTCATAGATTATTGTCAAAAAAGTAGATTGCAACGCCTAATATTTGAAAATTTAATTCAAAAGTGCTTCATTTAAATCACCACTATTTTATCTGAAAAAATTATTAAAAAGAAATAAAAAGCATAAAAGGTATACAAGTAACTCCCTTATAAAACATATAAAGGGAAAACATATAGCGTAGTCCTTAAAAAATTAAGATACAAATCATTGACTGCAAGGCACAGCTTATTTTACAGACATATTTGATAAATTATAGAATCACATTTCAAAACACACGTGGTAGCTACTGTCTATTGAAGCAAAATGCCTACAAAAGAAAAAAAGAATAACAAATAGCAAAAGTTTACCTCCCTCCAAAGTTCAGTTTCCATCTCCTGTAGTTTTTTTAAAGAATTTTCATCTTCATCGTTCAAACGTCTAAAGAGAGAAACTGATGGAATGTTGCGCATGGTACTAAGAAACCTCATGCAATAAGCCCCGAGATCATTTGTTTCAGAGCTCTTAGTCAAATCACGAGACCCTTCAGCCTTTTGAGCATTAGCCAGCAATAACTGCAGTTGTTCAATGCACATAATGGAAAGGAAACTTGATGTGGCTGCTTTTGGCCATCTAAATTTCTCCTGCAATTCAAAAGATGTCACTTCTGAGCCAAGTGAAGCAGTGAAGAGACCCTGAACCGCTAAAAATTTCAAAATTTCTTTTTGCACTCGAAGCTTAGCATCAGCCACCAAACTAGAATTTTTCAAAACGCTTGGGAGGGATTCTACGACCCATGTTCTCAAAAAGTCAGAGTTACCCAATGTTCCAACTGAATCCTTTTCCTCCACTGAACCAACCTCAGAGTTGTCATCTGTTGTTTGACTCTGATCAGAGGGCTCTTCAGAAGTATGGCTTTCATCCACAAACAAATTTGCCAAGTTCTGAATAAAAAGCAAACAGCCAGATTCTGATTTGAATTCTGACATCAAAATTTTAACTGTTTTTGTCCTAGTAATGCAATCAAACTTTCCATTGCTGTGCTTTTGTAAAGCCACAATGACAGCAATTCTTCTCATATAATCGTGCTTGACCCAATTTGATAACTCTTTAATAAAAAATTGCACAGCTTTATGCAGCCAAGAATCCTTTGTAGAAAGTATATCCATTATGCACTGAACAACTTTATACGAGAGCATGATTGATATAAAAGATGCAGGAAGTCTCGGTAAGAGAGTCAGTAGAACATCAAAGGCCAGATGTTTACGATCATGAGATGATGAGAGAAGAGAACCTTCGATCACAACTTCCAAAAAATTCTGAAAATGCTTAGAAATTTCTTCTTCAGAAGAGCCACTTTTGCGATTTTTTTTGTGCTTCTTTAAAGAAGAAACTGACAATGATTCTTCGGATTGCAAAACCACGTCAGGTAAAAGTATATTGAGAAGAACTGACCATAAACTGTGAATTCGAGGCAGACAAAATGTAGACTCCTGTTGCATTTCAAAATAAACTTAGTCCTGAAATAACCTCTAGTCCGAATATCTAAAATAATCCTATCCTACTTAAAAATTAAAGATATTTTGAAATACCACCTTGAAGCAGTTGGAGAGAGAGGAAAGACAGTCAGCAGCAAAAAGTTTTTCAGTGCTATAAGGATTTGGCAAAAGCTTGGCGAATGAAGCATTGTCTAAAGAAATTCTCTCTCTCAATTTCAAAGCCAGAACCAAGGCATCAGGATTGCCAACTTCAATAGCCCCATCAAACCATTCTTGAATTCCTGGAGCTTCAAGGACATCATTCAGCAATGCTTCTATCGGCAACTGCATAACCAAAATTTAATATCTAAGGGAAGAAGGGGCATTTTCGACATAAGAGAACAAGCATATTAACTCAACTTCTAAATTTGGTGGCTGCTTAAATCCAATAACTCCATTTTCTTTTCTGAATAAGGTAGATTTACTTAATTGATAAGTGTCGTGGATATTCTATGTTAAAAACAATAAAGAAATGGAATGAAATTCACAATAATGATAAGCTGTAGTGTGATTGGATTGTTTTTCCTAATTAGAGACCCTAAAAATGTTTATGGATACAGACAAGAACTATAAAGATATCACCAAGAGTTGTATTGGATATCATTACAAGCCGATATACCTTTTCTATTAAATCTAGAATAATTGCAACAGCTGGCTCTTGTAAGTATCTTTTTTTGCTTGCAAGGGATATGAGAATAGTGGTGAACTCCTTAATGTAAGAAGTGTTTTTATTAGAGTGACACTCCTCTGTAAGTCTTCCTGAGCGGCTAAGGGCACAATATGCAAACAAGCGACCTAAGAGACAGTCCTTTACTTCCTGCATAACCAACATAAAGCAACCTACAGTAAGTTTTATAAAACTTTTACGGATCAAAACAATATCATACAATTGAAAACCTATAGAGATTGCTTACCTGGCCTTTCATTGATGAAGAAACATCCAACAAATCAGCAATGAGTTTCATCAGTGAGCCTACCTTGATGCTGGGGATTGTACCCACCAAAACAGTTAAACCTAGAGCAAAACCCTGCCTTGCACACTGCCAAAAAAGAACTAATAGCTCACCAGCAGCCAAAATGTGGTGAAAAGAATGCTTAGGAAATAATCGAATCTCAAGAACTATATGTAATTAATAATTTTGACTTTCCCTAACTACTCTGATCAACATCATTGTTCCAACAGTTTAAAAACGTAATTATATTCTTTTACCAGTATTAAATTATGGTATACAAATTCATAAAGAAAATAATATATTAATACACAAGCAACCAGTGCCTACCTTGATTGGCAAGTATGTTATAAGATGATGAGAAAAAATTAAGAATTCATTACTCAGCATCCTTACTCTACCACTGTACATGTACTGTGATTTCTTCAAACTCAAATGAACATATACATCCACAGCCCAATATATCTTTAAATCAGTCGTAAAAAATGTCAATCTTAATTTAACTATCATTGAACCATACACGAAGGGCATATAGAAAAGAAAACACAGAAAAATGCTTACAAATGTACAAAAAGCCCAAATCACTAGTTCATTCTTTAAGCCGAGAAAAGTTTTCATGTTTTTACTTTTGAGACAATCATACCTCTCTAGGAGAAGAAACACCTCGAACCAGTCTACGGACCGCATATTTAACAGAAGGTGCACAATTGTCCAACCCATCATCCTTTTCAGCTTCCAATTTCAAACCACCTTCCTCCACATCCTTATTCTCTAACTTATCATAGGCTTTTTGAACTTCCTGTAACTCCATCACCAAGGTTTCTACTGCAGCTTCTCTCACAGAAACATCAGCTGCTGCCAAGTCTTTGAAGACACTGATATGGAACTCAGGGAGACCACTACTTGACAGAGACACCATTAATGGCTTAGTCTCATCAGATTTTTTTTGTGCACTTTCATTCTCAACAGTTGCCTGCCGTCGCTCTTTATCTAATGCTTTCCTTTTCTTTGTTCTCTCCATAGGTTTTATTGAACTAGCATTCACATCAACTTCGGCTTTCTTCCCCTTTTCACTTCTCATTTTCTTCTTTGAAGACTTCTGCTCTAAGTCTTCTGCAGTGGGTATATCCAGTTGACCCTCGACCTCTTGCACAGAGTCGGAGCTTCTCTTTTTACTACTCATCCTAGAACAGACTATACTTTGTGATAAGACCTAAGCAAATGTAACATCTTGAAATTTTAGGAAATGAATAAAAATCCAACTGTAATCAAAACCGTACAGTTCTGTAGAATAATAATCATTACGCAGGAAATTTCCTATATATTGCCAAAATCAAATTAAAACTTGAATTATGCAATCAAATTAGAATAGAAATCAAATCTTCAATACAAATATCAATAGTAAATCACTTGAAGCAAACAAAATCAAATATGGAAAGATTCAAATTTATACCTTAACCTAAACTAAATTGGAATCAAATCAAATTTAATCGATAATGGAAGTAATCAATTACTCCTCTTTCCCTTTCAATGAGCTATTTACGCATCAGATAGAAAACAAAACCCGAACTCTCGTCTTCATCAACCCTTTTCTCTATCTTTCTTCACCCATAACACTGTTTCGCCAACTTAATTAAGCCTGGTCCAACCTAAACTGCTCAGAGTGGCCTCAACCAACCCAAGAGCTGACAAGAACCAACCCTAAGGAGACCCCAACAGATCCAAGCAGATTGAAACTGACCCAAGACCAACAAGATGACTCGAACAGATGGTGTTTGACCCAAAACAACAAAAATCAGATTACACCGAGATTCATCCTAGACCTGATTTCACAAGTTACAAATAATAGCGAAGTAGTAAGAATCCTAACCCTAACACTAATAGTTTTGACACACACAAATAAATACATAGTACAATATGCGTGAATGTGTGATCGTGCCAAAGGAAGGGAATAGATGGGTATTGTTTGCTTTCTTTAGATTGGAAAACTGAAAAGACTTAGAAACATAGAAAGGCAGAAGGGGTGCATGGTTTTGTAGTCAGACCAAAACGACCATTCTCGTTTCCCTACAATTGTAACAAGAATAATCATTAGGGAATGAGAATGGAACAGAATCTAACTGGCATTCTCATTTCGTTTCTGGTTCAGTTCCCATTAACAAAATCCGAGCAAAGTTAATAATATATGAGATGCAAGCATACAACTAAAAGAAATCCAACTAAATTAATAAAACAACACTATTTAAACTACTCCATCGGCAATTTCATTCCAAATCCATTAATCCAACATTCTAACCAGGCAATTACTTTCACAAGACAAAGGACATTAAATTCAATTATCAAACTGAGTTCATTAATCACAGTTCAGTCTAGTCAAGCTCGATATTCCAAAATTACATTCACAGAAGATTAATAAAATCCAATTAATAATCACAGTAATCACTTTCACTGTTTCAATATCAAAGCATACATCACAGTTTCACACATAAAACACTGAAATGGATAGAGATGATATATCTATAATTAATCTGTCGAATCAAAGTTAGAAATTAAAAGCACGAAAACGAAGTAAGAAGATTTATAAATTCTTCTCCGATGAAAAATGTGAAGCACAAACTCAAAAGCCTGAAGGAGAGGTTCAGTGTTCACCAGGGCTTAAGGGCGAGCTTCACTTCACTTCTTGGGCGAGAGCGAGCAACGACATTAATGTTGGCAATTTCAGCTTCACTTCTAACGGAAATTGAGGTGGATATGAGAGGAAAGCTTACAAACCCCCTTCACTTCAATCGGTATTTGAGCTGGAGCTTCTCCTTTGTCGTGCTGCATGCGAGAGGAGGGAGGCCGGATTGCGTCTCGTGTTCGAGCGACGGGGCGAGAAACGAAGAGGGTACAGAGGAGACTGGAGGGGAGAGCAGAAGCAGAAGCAGAAACAGAAAGGGACTTACATATTAGGGTTTATTTGGAATAGTCGGGATGGTTTTTGTCATGGGCCTAAGCTTTGCTGGGCTTTTGTATTGGGGTCATATATTGGACCGGTTTTTTCGGCTTTTTGGGATAGTGTGGTGATTTTAGACCGGTTTTTTTTATTTGTTGTGGCGCATTTTGAGGCTTCAAGGGTGGCATGCTTTGATATTTGCTAATTTGGCCCCTTACTCATAAGAAATTACAAATTTAACTTCTTGCTTTGTCCATTTGCATTCATTCTACACTAACAAGTTATTGCTTGTTGAAAAATAAGAACAAGCTTTGTGAATTTGATGTCGATTAAAAATGGAGTAATAGGGGGAACAAGATTCTTATATCAATTCCAACCTCTCTCTCTCTCTTTCTCTCTCTAGATCCATCTGAGCTTCTTTCTTTGTCCTCTTGATTTTCTCTGCCTGAATCGAAAATAATAGTTTATCACTTATGGGAAATTCTTTTTAAAAGGTATGCATGATTATTCCAACTTTGTATTTTTCAAACTAAAAGACATACTTGTTGGAGGATAGATAGAGTTTTGCATCGTGCAAAGAACATCCCGGAATTCTGAAAAAGGGGAAATCTCGATGCAGAAATGAGTGGAGGGTATGGCTGCAAACCGATGAATAGTTACCGTGAGTTCAAAGGAAGCCACTGGTTATACTCGTCCATTCGTATTATGAAGGAGCTCGAGCTCCGACAACCTCCTCCGCCATATGCCTTCAAGTTTTAAGATCCATGAAATTTTAGACATAAAAAACCAAAATGATTTTTTTGTTTGAATAACTAAACTAATGCATATCAGGATAATCAAAAATTTAGTTTTGAATCACTTGTGCATAATCAAAAGTTATTCCATATAAAGTAATAATAAAGAGTATAATATTTACCTTCGCAATTTCAGAAGTATCAGTGGCAGCATCAGTACTTCTTAAGGACATCTTAAGATTATTTCTTTTCATGTATACAACAGCTCCGATTGGCCTGAGAAATTACCAATTTTTGACATAAAAAGAGTTGTCAATAATGGCAAGATCAAATGAAAAAATCAATTAGAAGCATGCAATTCTTCATCCTGTTCTGGATGGTAATCTCTAATAAAAAAAAATATAGCTCCATGAGCAAAAAATTCTATGTAATAAGTGAAGAGCCACAAGCAGAACTCAGCAAAGAATGAATGTCTTTCTATTACATTGCGTACTTGTAAGTAAATTTCAGTTCTATAACTAAAGAACTAAAGCTAGATTGGGTTGGTATATGGCATACTCGACACTTTTATACTTTATGGTTGGAATACAAATCTGGGCTTTAAAGAACAAACATCGGCTTCTGAAGGAAAACGGGTTCATATTTCAAACCATTGCAGGAGTACCTATTTTTCTTGTGTCTGGCAGTTAGCTCGATGATCCTTTGTTTTCTTATGGACCACTTCTCATACTCTAAATTAATAAAAACTTTACTTTCTTATCTGAAAAATTATGAATAGAACCAGACGGCAAAAATAATTCCTCCCATTCAGTAGGATAGATGAAAATCTATATGAACTATTAACTTTTTCTCCACAAGAAAACATAATATTGAAATCTTACAGACAACTTACCTCAAACCAAGTGAAGCACTTCTAGTGCTAAGTAGCATCCCAATTTCATGAGCAAGGCCAGAATTCTTGTCTGCCCTGACAGCCTACAAAGTAAAAGACAATTAAAAGGAAGTAAACTACCAAGAATTCTGCATAAGTTCAAATTTTCCTAATTCAAGTACATGAATGGTTTCTTTACAGCAAAACAAATAAGGTGAAGAAAATGATCTAGAAAAGATCAAATGACAAAATTAGTTCATTAAAGCTGAAACTAAAGAGTAGGTTTAAAGGGGCAAATAATTTAAAGTCTAACAATGGACTCGTACCAAACACTCCCCATAGAATCCTCTTCCTAGCCGAATTCTGAAAATTTTATCTAACAACTTATTCGCCTCATTTTGTCGAGATGAAATAAGAGAATTTCCATTGGCTAACAACTCCACATAGCTTAATGACAATAACTGCAAAAAAAATGAAGATAATTCTAACTGACAGTGTTAGTGAAAATTTAGGCCTTGAATACGAGAATCAAAGATGACTGATTAACCCCGAGAAGAAAAGGTAAGAAAATGTTCATGAACAATCATGTAAATTTCAGCCTAATTGCTTAAGCTTTAAAGATTATCAGTAAAATTTCACATGGTCATAAGCCATCCAAAGTTGAGATCTTTATCTCATCACTGCTCCTGATTAAACTAAGAAATCATCGCACAAAGACTACTAAAATTAAACCCTATTTAGGAGCAAGAATGTTAATAATGATTTCAGTGATAACTTTAACTTTAACTAAATAGCTTGAGCTTTTGAAATTAATAATCCGACTAAACAAACTATGTAAAGCACCAAACCTGGTCATACATTAATGGATTAGTGAGACAGTTCAACTTTGAGCGCCATCTACCAAGTCCAATACCGAAGGCCTTAATATCAGGTAGCCTCCATCGGGCAAGATCTCCATCCTCTAAGTAGTTGAGCATCATATGAATTTGATTTTGATCTTTTGGGTCCACAAGACTTTCACCGGTGATCTTTTTCAAGAGCAGAAAAAAAGCAGTTAATTTTTAATAGTTTCAGATTGTTTTTTATTAAACCAAGGTGATAGTAATCTATGGAAGAGAAGAATTCTTACAATCACTTACATTGGGGTATTTTATATCGATGAATTTAGCAGAGAAGTATTCATACACAGCTCTAGCGCTACTCTGCTCGAGATTTACATGAAAAGACAAGTTCTTCGGACAGTTCTGTGTCTGTGGAATATGCAGCAATGATGATTTGCGGTGATCAAAACAGATTAACCTAATTGATTCAACCACAACCAGAGAAGATAAATTATCAAATAATAACATTGAGAATAAGATTGTAAAATAAGAGCAACTAAGAAATCACTCACTCGGCCGTTGATTGTTGAGAAAGTGTAATAGCGAAACCTTTAGGACCTAAACAATCAAGAAGATAGCATTTCTCCAACCCTTCAACATGCAAATCCTCGATTCTGAAATAAAAAGAATCGAATTATGAGCTTCAACCAATTAGATTCAGCTTGAGACCTCAAAAATCAAACAACAAAATCTAGATTTTAAGTTTGAGCGCACAAACTTTAGATTATTTCATATTCTGCAGACTTTAGGTATTCTTTATAAATCAATCATAACCAGAGACTGAACCTTAGAGGCACGACTGAAGAGAAAGGCAGAATGAGGCAAGGGAGACCGAGACGGGAGTGAAAGAGATGGCCGAAAAGGGCCGAGAATGCTCCAGAAAAAGAGGGGTAATTGTAGAGCAACAAATTCGAAACTCGATCATGGGAAGCTTTGGCTATGGCTGCCAAGGCAGCGTCAGAGCGAAAGCACCGTAAAGTAAAAAGGGTCTTGCATCTCGGGAACGGTAGCTGCAATGGACCGAGTGAAGAAGTGCAAATGATGAAGTTTCTCCGATACTGTGAAATGGCCAAGTGAACAGCCATAATTCCGTCACCGAGACTTCAATCCGGCCATATAAATGGCACCTCCATCTTCGTCCTCCTCATCCTGCCCTATTTTTTACTTCTGGACACATGATGTAATTTGATAACTCCCCTCTCCTCAAAGAGGTAATTTGGTTTTTAAAAAAATTAAAAAATAAATAAATTTAAACGTGTAAAATAATAATTAATATAATAAATATATATATTTTACGTCACCGGCAAATCCCACCATTTTTTCTCCAATAGTAACATTCGTTTGTCTCGTTAATAGCTCTGGTAACATCATTTGGGAGTCAGTCTCTTCCACTTCTCTTGATGATATTGGCAATTTTGTTCTCCTAAACCGTTCTTCAATTGTATGGTCTTCATTCGAACTCTCCACCGATACGATCGTTACATATCAAAATTTTACTGTCAATATGTGTCGCACTCATTTACCTTACTTGAAACGAGAAATCTAACTCTTGAAGTGGAATAACAGTATAATTTACGGTTTTGTATTATTTTTTGTTTCTCGGTTTATTTTCGAACTCCTATCTAATAAACCGGAACATAATCTTGGACACGAAAAATAAAAAAATCTAATTTTTGCTTTCATTACTTGATTTGTAAATTTTATCTATCTTCCGTCTTCCTTTAACTAACTTTGTTATTAATGTTCATATATTATTAATTTGCAATATTTTTGTCAAATAATTTATTTAATATCGTGTTTTATGATTATTGTAATATAAAGACAATTCTTCTGATCATGCATGTCGACTGGTAACTTGAATTTAAAACTCTTATCGAATAAAGTACAGAGTTAGCTTTAGATATAAAATTAATATTTGTAGACGTATAGATTTATTTCACGTGACGTTTTTAAAACTTATCTTTATCTTTTATCATAATTGTGCATAGACATACGATAAGAATGAATAACATAATATAATATAGTAAATCAATCATTATTGTTTTGTATAATTTAATGCCTCGAGTTAGCTATCGATGTTGATATAACGTACATATGACACAAGACCTGAAAATTACAAGGGGCGAAAAATTGATTGTCAATCATCATTAATATTAATATATCATCGTTTTAGTTTCTTATTTTATTTACCGTATTTGTTTATTCACCCTCTCTTAAAATCATCAATCTTTTGTTACTTCTTACGCGAAAATTTCAGTTGATTTTATGATAAATTTTTATAAATTGTTCTACGTGAGTTTGACGCTCAATCTTAATTATTATATTACTTGTTATGATATTGTATACTTGTGTTTCATGTAATTATTACAAGTTTTTTGATATTGTTGTTGGGTACCAATTTTTATTACTTTTTTTTTTAAATTTCAATTTCGAAATAGATACTACAATGCACTAAAATTGATTAAAACAATCTTTTAAAAATATAACAAAAATAAATTAATCGAGATAATTAGGATAATATTTAAATTAACTTTCAAAGCATGAATTGTTTAACAAAATTGATGTTAAAGTAATTTTGTAAATAAATTTATTATCAAAATATGAAAAATATAACAAAACAACCACTAACAAGTCCTTGCTCTCCAAGATCAACTCCACAATCCCAAGAATAAGAGGTCGTGCACGGAGAACGAGAGTGGAGACTCCTACAATCGCATCTCGGTCCAGGAGAATGAGGGGTGGTGACCTGCCATACTTGTCTCAGTTCTCCATTTTAAAAATTATATTTTAAAAAATTTATAATGGCTATATCAAAAAATACATCAAACGATATCGATATATTATAGAAATATAATATGAAATTTTTTAATAATTTTTTATCGCTAGTATGATTTATCATAATTTTTTACTCTTATTTTTATAAAATAATTAATTAAAAGTATATATTTTATGAAAACATTACGAAACTTTCATAATAGACACTTTTTGTACTTTTAATTAGAACCGTAAAACGGCTAGCAAACATTTATGCCTAGTAGTTTTAGAGTCAAGATTACCTATTTGATTTTTTTGAAAGATTAAGGAATAAATGCCTAGTAGTTTATTTTTTATAACAATTTTGTAGCTCCGTCTAAGAGTGTAATGAGAGCCTATATGTGAAAGTTTCATAATATTTAGATGAAATACGTAATTGTAATAAATTATTTTTAAAACAATAGTAAAAAAATACAATAAGTTGTACAAGTTTTAAAAAGTACGAAACATTTTACACAGTCTTCTCATGATACGCTGAACAAGTAGTAAAAATTTCAAATAAATTTAATATCGTTCACGAAACATTTTACACAATCTTCTCATGATACGCTGAACATGTAGTAAAAATTTAAAGTAAATTTAATATCGTTTGATACGTTTTTTGAAATAATCACTATAATTTTTTTAAAATTTAATTTATAAAGTAAAGAACAACAGAATAGTACGGGGGTTACCACCCCTCGTTTGTTTACAAAATAACATTAACGTCCATTTTATTAAACGTCCGTCATTTTAAGAGTTAATTTGAATATTACCCAAACAATTAAAATTATGAATGCCAAATTATAATTTTTTTTTGTAAATTATTAAGACTCATATTTAGCTTTCATCAACTAATGACACTGAAAAGGCAAAAAATATGACGCAACGAATGTACACCGTTGGATACGTCATCAGCTGATAATTGCAGATTATAAATCAATCTAACGGTCACAATTATATTTTGACACAAATAATACCACCGATAATTGCTGCTAACCAGACAAACTTTTTGCTGACTCTCTTCTGCTCTCCAAACCAAACTCAGCGAGGGAAAGATGTTGCAGTTTTCGATTCAGCGAGGTTCGGTTTCTGTTGAATTTAGAAATTTCTTCATTTTTTTCTCTGGCGATTTTCTGTTTTGACGATTATTTTGGGCGAGGACTTGATCTTGTTTGCGTTGCAGTGAGGAAGTTGACAGTGTTGAGGAATCAGCGCTTCGCTTTTGGGAAATTTCATTTCTCTACCGCCGCAGAGCCATCATCCAGCCCCGGTAATCCTCCGGTAAGATTTAGAGTTCAACCTTGCATTCAGCTCTCACAGTTTTTTTAACAGTATCTGATTGGTAGAAAATTTACAAGTAGCTTGTATGTCACCTCCAACGTCGCTTTTTTATCAGCATTTCTATTGTAATCTCCATTTCTATTTTTTTTTTTTGTTCAGAAAGTATCTGTATTGTGGCGCAGATGAATAAATCTGTTTTGATTTTGGCTTCTCTAATTTACTCGTAGTTGATGTTTCAAATTATTTCATATAGTTAACCCCTATTCTGAGTTCTTTCTAAGTTTATGTCTAGATGTTTCATTTCAAATTTTTTTTTTCTCTACCAACCAAAACGATTATGTTGTAGCATCATCCAATTACAACAATTTTTATCGATCAAGTGATTTTAGTTATTCATATTATTCTCTTAATCTGCAACAGAGGGTTCCGAATCTTATTGGTGGGAGATTTGTTGATTCCGAATCATCAGCATTCATCGATGTCGTTAACCCAGTGAGTGCTTACAATGAAGCTTATTGGTTTTTCTCTTTTTATCATTGTATTGGTAAAACTTAAATTGCATGGTTATATGTACATATAACCATCTAGATTTTTTTGTTATAGGCAACGCAAGAAATTGTTTCTCAAGTTCCATTGACTACAACTGAAGAATTTAAAGCTGCAGTATCTGCAGCAAAGAAAGCTTTTCCATCATGGCGTAATACCCCAATTACAACCCGTCAACGAATAATGCTCAAACTCCAAGAGCTTATTCGAAAAAACATGGTACGATTTTTGCTTGAATTTACGTGAGATTTTTTATTTTTCCCTCTAAGTGGAATATTTTAGATAATCTTGATCACCGATCAAGGAAAGAAGTGTGGAAAATTTTAGATTAGTATCATGCATTTATCTCTCGATGCTTTTGCCTCTTTCAGGACAAGCTTGCCCAGAATATTACAACTGAACAGGGAAAAACATTGAAGGATGCACATGGAGATGTGTTTCGTGGGCTAGGTTGTTGCCTTCTTTTTTATATATTTTATTTTATTGGGTGAATACGTTGGTACAGTTATGTGAAAGAGATCATTTAGTATGTGTCAAATATTGGGCTGAATTTGTTATGCCTGCCATAACATTCTTGGGTGCTCATCCAGAGGTGGTTGAACATGCTTGTGGGATGGCAACCCTACAAATGGGGGAGTATGTCTCCAACGTGTCTCATGGAATTGACACCTACAGCATTCGAGAGCCTTTAGGCGTGTGTGCTGGGATTTGTCCATTCAACTTTCCGGCAATGATTCCCTTATGGGTTAGCTTAAAATTCTTTACTTTGATTTAATCGCGTGATTGTTCTTTTTTTTTTTTTCCTTCAGTGCTAAGTTTACTCTAATTAAAGGAGTTATTGCCTGAACACTGTTGTTTGTATTCATGCATGAACATGTTAGGTATCCAAACATGAACACACAAACTTTCTAGAGAGATTTTTTCACACCACAATATTCTTTACATTAATAAACACTCTTACCTACCCCTCTCCCCAACAATCCTAAACTTCCCTCAAAACAACTTCCAAACACACTCTTACAATTTCCTCAAAACAATGCTCCTTTTCTGTGAATTTGCAAAGTACATCAGTGCTACAACATTTCCCCACCATCTTCAGCCAACGTAGGGCCAGACGACGACTGTTGGAGAGCTTGTCTTGACTCCACAACAATCTCCTCTTCCAAACGCTGCAGCTCCCATCAATTTCTCCTATTGCTTGAGTTATTCCTTTGATTTCCATAAGTTACTCTAATTGGCTATCTATCAATACACCCCTGGGTTGAAGAATAACCTTGCCCCCAAGGTAGGAATCTTTTTGTGCGTCCAGAATTCCTTGCGGTTCCACAATCATCACCCTTTCAAATGATAACATTGGAGGAATTGGCAGCCCATTGGTAGTTGTTCCCGAAACTTTTCGAATCTTATGTAAGGCTCTACAGTTGCATCCTTAATCGCCTCATCAAAACTTTGATTCATACAACATATTTCAACTAAAGACTCTTCTTGCGGATTCTAAAACACTTGTGTCTTTGCCCTAAAAGAAGTCTTCGATTTTTTAAAATTTTCAACCTTTGACTTCATTTTCAATTTCTTCCAATTGACTTCTATATTTCCTAAAAAACCAAGACATTGCATGTAACGCCTTCAAACCATAATTTTTTTTTTCTCAAATGTTTTAAAGCATTATCCTTTAAAAATTTTTAGTATAAAACGTAACGGAAGACTTATTATTTCGGAAGACTTTTTTCTTTATAAAATCTATTTCTCATCAGTATTTCATTTTCATAGAATCTTTGCATCATATGAACAAAACATTTATAAGTTCTACTTAAACTTTCTTACAAATCACACTTCCTCATGGATCCTTCGTACCAAAATAAATTTACTAGTTCCCCCACGGATCAAAATAGCCATAACAGCGACAGTACTTATCTCAGGTATACTTCCTCAAATGCATCTTTATTTCGCTCGGTAAACATGTTTTGTTATCAATTTCTTTTCATACATCACAAGATTCAACTATGAGTTTAACATTTAGTAAGTAATGTGTAAATGATATAAGCATGATATATATTTTCATTAAAACGTGTAGTTTTTGTTTTTTGTTCTTTCTTTTCCTTTTCCGTTACAATTTAACATTGGGGGTTTTGGCCCACCAAAGTCTCTTAACATTGGAGTATCGCCCTCCAAAGCCTCTTAACAATGGGGGATACCTCCGCCATGACCTCATACAATGGAAACATGTTACCAAACCTTCGTACATTGGGAGAGCTAGCCTACCAAACCTTCATACATTAGGGGACTAGCCCCCCAAAGATTCATATACTGGAAAACATGCCCACCAAATTCTCATGCATTGTTTCATCTCAGCTTCAATATCTTTCATTGTGAAAACATATGCATGATGCATGTGAGATGCTCGTATTTATCCATGTAATGTTCATTCAACCAATAATATCACATATATCATAACATATCAATGTCACATGTCTCTTGTCACGCTCTCAACAATATCATCACAATATAATGTTGCATGTCATCAACTACTATCCCAACATACATCATAACATATTGCAACCAATATCATCACATATAATATTGCATGTCACAAACTAATATCTTAACGTATATGATAACATGTTGCAATCAATATCATTCTATCTAACGTTGCATGTCATCAACTAATATCATAACATATATCCTAACATGTGACAACTAATATCATCACAAACATCACAACATATCAACATCTAACAACATCAATTATAACATAGCATATTATCAACTAACATTGTTCTTATATATCATAGCATTATCAATCAACAATCAACAATCACATTGAAACATCTTGCCAAGTTGGTTGTTAGGCAAATCACACGTATACATTTACTTAACTTCGAGTCTTAACGCAATTACAACAACTTATTCACTTATCCTTTGATGTGATCAACCTTTGGAGTAGAGCGAAAGGAGAAGAAGACGTGAGTTTCTTGTTTTAAGAAATGAGAGCATTCATGAATTATGTCTAATTTTGTTATGTAGGTGAGAGGATATTTGTGAGGTGCCACTCTACTAGGGTCATGAGTCATAAGGTGAAGTGAAGTGTTAAACTTCTAGGGCCATGAGTCATAAGCTGAAGTGGAGGTAGGCTCATGAGGTGTAATTGGCTCACTTGAGGTGTTCTCCATTTAACCTAATGTGTCATTGGCTTGCATGGATTGTCCTCCATGCATGGAGTTGATGTTTCATTACCTCAAGCATGTGAGTCATCACTTGATGTTGAGGTGTCACCGTGCATGGGGGACAATCCCCAAGGACACATCATTAGTGCCTAAATTTAAAAATAAATAATCTTATATTATGGTCAATCTTTGCATTGTGCGCACTACACCCTTGCATGTTAAAAGAAATTGGATTGAATATCTCTACTTAGTAGAAATCCTTTCATTATACAGTAAAGTAAAGATGACACAAAAATTGAGTTACCTAAATTATACTTATCTAAATATAAAATATAGATTATTTACAATTAATACATAAATAATAGAAGATTGTTATGATTTAGCTGTCATTGCTTACTTCTAGTTTGGGCACCAAAACTCCCGTACCCATTATCGCTCCATAGGTGGATGTGGACAACATTGGTAATACTAACTCTTCAATTAACTTGGTTGATATAAAATTATGAATAGCTCCACAACACAAATACATTTCGAGATAGAGTTCACCTTTAATTTTCATAGTTCCATGAGTACTTAACCCCACAACCGAATTCAATGATAAATCTATTTTCTTTGTAATTTTTAGTGGCAGAGTTTCTTTTGTACTAGCATCTTCTTCTTTTGTTCTTCAAAGGTAGCGCTACAGTGTTGCCTCTCTGTCTTTGACCGTTGTAGACGGCCGTTGGAGCTGTGGTGTTGACTCCATTACAATCTCCTTTTCCAATAACTGTTGCTCCCACCAATTTCTTCGATTGCTTGAGTTCTTCTTCCATTTTCCATAACTATGGGAACATCATTTGTATGCATTATTTTGATTACATATTTTATGGCTAGGATCCAAAAATAGAGAATTTTACTCATATTTTTTTGTATCTTATAGTTATCATTTTTTAGGAGATCTAACAGCTAGAAGTTATTTGATTCAGTCAAATTGCAACTTTCTTCATCTTTTCTGTATGAGTATGCATTTTTTTGTTTTGGCACTCTAAACATGTGCAGATGTTTCCAGTCGCAGTAACATGTGGGAATACCTTTGTTTTAAAGCCCTCTGAAAAGGATCCAGGTGATTATGATCTTCTTATTTATATTATGATGTATAAAGTTTTTTTAGCAGCTGATCATTTTATTGTCTTCATTGTAGTTCTTTAATGCTAAAGAAAAAGTCAGCAATAGATTTTGTTACTTCTCTTGATCTTGAATGAATACTTGGACTGATTTCTTTTATGAAAGTTTTACACTAGGATTTGTGTATGATTAAATTGGATGTTGCTAGCAACCTCTTGGATTGCTACACAACAGAACAATTGAAATATGAGTAGCAGTAAACCCAAACTCAAAATGTCGATAAGGCAGACTTGGAGGGGTCTGGAACCCTTTCTTCTAAACCAAATTCCACAATTCTCCAATGATCTTTCACACCCTCAATATCCACCTCACAAAACATAATTAAGTTTAATTCTAAATTTCCTAAATCACCCTGCTATGACTAAATTAAAACAACAACAACAACAACAAAGCATATAAAGTAAAATAAACATCTAACATATCTTCTTAGTCCATCTTGCTTAGTTTCTTTCACCTCGCATAAGTAAATTGCAAATGGGGTGTCTCATCTAAATATGCTTTTAATACCATACCTATTAGACTATGTTGACATTTTGGATCAATAAACTCCATAGTTGACGCATCTAATGTAGGTTTTTATGCTTTGCTTGCAAAGCTTGTGCTACCAGTGTGATGAAAAATTTACGGTAAATTATAAATATAAATCTAAAGAAGTGTAAATTTTAATTTGCCAAAGAAACAAAGATGCACACGATCATGGGGAGAAGAACACATTGCATGGTTGCCTAATGAAAGAGGCGACACAAGAATCACTTGATGATATTCAATAGCAATTTTTGAATTTTTCCCTCGAAGACAAAGTGACTAATTGGGTCGGGGGTAATATTAGGAAGGGTAGTAATGTATTATATCAAGGGTAATTTAATAATTGTGTTAGAGTGGTTTTTATTTTGAATTAAGGCTAATTCTAGTTTGTATTAAAGAATAAATAGGGGATGAAAGAGAAAAGGAAGGGGGATGGTTACTATTTGAGACTTCCAGCAATGAGAATGGGGAGGTTGACGAACTTTGAATATCTGTTAAATCAACGAATTTTATGTGTTTATAAATATATGAAGTGTGTTTCTGTGTACTTGTCATGTAAATTTGGTAATATGTTGTGGTAATACCTATCACAATAGTAGACATAGTCACAAAGAAGAAAATGGAAGTGAAGTTGTCTCTCTGATTATGTGAAGTTTTATATTTCACGACTTATGAACAGAAAAATTGAAATCATGCTTCTTGAGGTAGTTAATTGTATTTGATGATTTTTCAGGGGCGTCTATAATTCTGGCCGAGTTGGCAAAAGAGGCTGGGTTACCTGATGGTGTCTTAAACATTGTGCACGGCACCAATGTATGCTCGTAATATTTATTTATTTATTTTCCTTTCCGGGATGTTGGGCTAAAAATTTTCTTTCCTTTATAAATTGTATTTTTTATATATTTCATTGAGACCACTGAATCCATTGTGCTTTTGAAGAAATACTAATGATTATATCTACCATTCATTTGTAGGTGTCTAATGCATATGTTAAAATGTTCATTGTCTTTTAATGATTTGATTATATATCAGGACATCGTCTATCAAAATATCATTTTATTAATGATGTAATTTCCTTGTAACTCCTTAAAAATATCTGAGCTTAAATCTACTTAAAAAACCATAATTGTCTGAACTTTAATGTCTTTGCACAGGAGATTGTTAATGCCATTTGTGATGATGACAACATAAGAGCTGTTTCATTTGTGGGCTCTAATACTGTAAGTTATTCTCCCGACTTAAGTCACATAGTCATGTTAGTCATGTAAAACTTTTCAGATTCAAGACGTTGTGTATTTTGAAACTGATCTTTCACTGCTCTGATCCTTTGTAGGACGAAAAAATATGCATGGAAATGATTTAATATCTGATTGATACTCAAATATTATTTACCATTTTTAAAAGAAACTGAAACTTATATTGAATAATAAAAGATCTACATAAGGAAAATCTCCAAGAAGTACTCTTTTCTCATGGCAAAAAAAAAAATTAGCACGAATTTTTAAACTGCTTAAAATTAAGCAATACACAAATAATAATTTTTTTCCTCTTGCATTTTGTGGGATTTTATCATCTACTTGTGGTGAGAGTGAAAATCTTACGTGGTTTGGATGGTCGTAATTCACCAAGTATTTTAGACATTACCCATTATTATTTTTTTCATTTCTGATTGGAAGGCAATTTATAAAGGATGTGGAGTTTTTATTCTCTTTTTTAACTAAGATGAATTCTTATCCACTCTTTAGTAACTTTTGTAATGATATGTTTTGCTTTTTCTCCGAAGAAAACGTTTTGGGGTGCTCATTTACAAAATTGCTCCCATTTTTTTCTGACATTTTCTTCTTTTTGTCATAGTCATTTTATTATCTTCGTATCCTTATTTTTGTTCTTTTGGTGCATGACGTATACAACTATTAGAAATCATATGAGCATCTGTTCACTAGTTGAAAACTCATCTTTAGTTACAAAAAATGCTGCTCTTTTAGGTTCTATTTTCTGATAAACAATGAAGTCTGAGAAATGACTGCTCATAACAGTTTGTCTTCAATGTCTTGCTCCTAAATTTTGTACTTGTGGTTTCATTAGCTATTGTCCTAACTGAAATTCATGTTTAAAGGCGGGAATGCACATTTATTCGAGAGCATCAGCTAAAGGAAAACGAGTTCAGGCAAGTGAATTTCATCATATAAAATTAACAATTATCTATTTGTAATGACTCTATTCATTTTATGCTATGCTAGTCAGAATGATAAATATATCAACCACCTAGTTTTTATCTCTTTCAGTCTAATATGGGGGCCAAGAATCACGCTATTGTAATGCCTGACGCAAGTATAGATGCTACTCTGAACTCTTTAGTCGCTGCTGGTTTTGGTGCTGCAGGACAAAGATGCATGGCACTTAGCACGGCTTTATTTGTTGGTGGCTCAGAGGCATGGTATTATACCTTAGTTTCTCTACGTTCGACCTTTTATTTGTTAACTCCATCGTTTCATAATTATGTTTCTAAAACTGTTAAAAAAACAACTTCCAAAATGGCAATTATTTTAAATGGTTGCTGTTTGTTAAGCGAGGACATCCTGTTGTAGAAGGTATCATACTAAGGGCTACATTGTTGCTCGCCCATTTGGTAATAAGTGCACCTTGAATATTTTGAGCGTGTTTTATGCATGCAAACTATTCCTACCGCATTGATATAAGATCTAGATTCAGAATGGTAGTCTGTAAAATTGTTCACATTGGAGGAGTTATTTATTTATTTTTTTTAAATTTTAATCTTTAATAGGGAGAAAAAACTTGTGGAACGAGCCAGTGCTTTGAAGGTAAACTCTGGAATGGAATCTGATGCCGATCTTGGTCCAGTAATTAGCAAACAGGTATGTCGTGGTAACATCTGCAAAAACTTTTGATTTTGAAAAAAAAATGGGTTCTGTATAATTCTCTGAATTTTGGTTATTTCTTCAATATTTCCCAAGTGCTATGTTTAGTTTTTCAATTTCACTGTCAATATATTGATCTTTCTTAGTCAATGGAGTTTGTGTGAAACACTTGCAAACTTACAGGCAAAAGAAAGAATCTGCAGATTAATTGAATCTGGTGTCCAAAGTGGAGCAAGGATGCTGCTTGACGGGAGAAGTATTGTGGTATTTTTCTTGTCTTATTGTTCGGCTTCTTTGATTTGAAACTTTATCAATACCAATTGGATAATTATCGATTTTAATCCTGTACTCTGCATTTTATTTCTCTTCACCTCCTATATTAAAAAAATCGACAAACCGAACCCTGTATTTTGATTTTATTATCAATTTGACTTTTTATCAATAATTTGGTTAAACGCTCATTTAAAAAATTACCAAACTATATTAGATTCACTTGAAATCAAAGTACAGGGTTTGGTTTGCTGGATTTTTTAGTACAGGGGGTGAACCGAAATAAAATGCATAGTACTGGGTTAAAATCGATAGTTACCTTACCAATTTTACAATTGCACATGTTTATGTAACATCTGGCAATCAATGTTTAAGGGCTACAGTTCTTTGTTGATTATAGACCTTTTCATTCCATTTTATTGAAATAAATGACAACTCAAAAATAGTAAGATGAATCTAGCACGGTGCAACATTTTTTATTCGCAGTTTTTTTTCGAATTTCACAATTTTTGGTTCCTGCTAACAAATATTTTCAGTAATCATTTAGAGACTGCTGTACTTATCAATGATTTCTGATCCCGAACAGGTTCCTGGATATGAACATGGCAATTTCATAGGCCCTACTATCTTATCAGAGGTTGCAGAAAACATGGAGTGCTACAAAGTATATGCTTTTCTTTCCCTTACCTATCTCCAGTCCTTGTTGCATCATATTCAAAAATGGTTTGAGCATATATACTTCATACTTAAACCATATACTTCATACTTAAACCACTATTCATGCTTTCAAATTCAGGAGGAGATTTTTGGCCCAGTTCTTCTTTGCATGCAGGTGGTCTCATTGCTTATCCCATATGATTTTCCTTGTCAGGCTCGTCACATTTCACAAATTTGATAACATTCTTATTTTGTTTGTCAGGCAGAAAGCCTAGACGAAGCCATAAGCATCGTCAACAGAAACAAGTATTTACTGCCTTTGTTCTTTTTTTTTTTTTTAAAAGTACCGTTAATTCTGTGTGATTATGGTGCAAAAGAAATATGTGATAGATATGGAAACGGAGCTGCAATATTCACTTCATCTGGTGTAGCTGCAAGGAAGTTCCAGACTGAGATTGAGGCTGGACAGGTAAAAAAAAAACTAAGATAACTTGTAAAACATCTCAAAACTATCGATAACAACAAAATGCATCTGCACTTTGATGAGTGAATTAAGTAAGTTGTGCTGGTTTTGAATCAGGTCGGGATCAATGTTCCGATTCCAGTGCCATTGCCGTTTTTCTCGTTCACCGGCTCCAAATCATCTTTTGCTGGGGACCTCAACTTCTATGGTTAACATCCCTTTTTTTAAACTTCCATTTGTTATATAGCTTTCTCAAAGCAATATCCAGTCAACCATGGCGATGTTGTATTGGAAAATGCAGGCAAAGCTGGTGTTAATTTTTACACACAGATCAAAACAGTGACCCAACAATGGAAAGACCTGCCTGATGGAAGTGGAGTCAGCCTTGCAATGCCAACTTCTAGTTCTCAAAAATAGTCTCTCTCTCTCTCTCTCTCTCTCTCTCTCTCTCTCTCTCTCTCTCTC
>CM039528.1:12752127-12775537 GCA_022433055.1 Begonia peltatifolia
CTCTCTCTCTCTCTCTCTCTCTCTCTCTCTCTCTCTCTCTCTCTCTCCTGTTCCTTGTGTGTTGTACTCTCAACTTATATATATTCAAACTTCATCTTTTCAATTTTTCAATATGTTCTTAAAAGAAAAAAGAACTCGCGAAGATCAAAATGAAAACTAGGACGTGAATCAATCCGATAGAGTTTGGGATTTCGGGTTCAGAGGATTGGACGATAGCATAATAATAGAGAGAAATAGACTATTTGTCCAACCCGTTTTGAAGGTTTTAGGGGTAGATAATTGGTCGACACAAGTTAGATAATCCAACCATACAACTGCAGATTAAAGAAGACACATTATACTGATTAGAAAGTTTTATTTGAGGGCCAGCCCAACATTCCATCACGTTAATGTTCAGCGTGCTTGAAAATTAGTGGCTCTAGCTTCCTTTTTTTTCTACTTTTGGTCACATTCGGGACACGTTGCCTTCCTCGAATTGCACAAATTACGAAAATAAAATAAAATAAAAATAAAAATATTACATCTAAATGTCAAAATCACGTCACATTTATTAATTAATATAATAAAGATAATAAATTTAAAATAATTAAAAAAATAAATTAGAGTTAGATTTTTCATCCACAAAAAAAGGTGAATTAGCATGATAATAAAAAAAAACAAATTTCAAATAATTAAGGAGACACATGAGTTGGTTCCTTAAAAAAGAAGCCTACACAACATCATATGAACAATCATGTTATCAATCTTATATTATAATAAACTTGGGGATGACCATGACCTATTGTTTGTTACACGACAAAGGTACCTTACTTAAACTTCTTCCTCCAAAAATATCATTGGATATAAAAAGAAATTACAGTTGGGAATGTAAGATTATTAATTAAATTCCATTATTATAAGAAATATGTGTTATTGCAGTCCTAATTGGTAAGGTTTCCCACCACGTTTGGTGTTGTCTAACAAGCAATTGGGAGGCAAGCAAAGTTAAAGAGTGCGATCCTCGTGAGAAAGTGTGATTAAAGAGCACTTATAATTGTTAATAGTATGTTATTATTTAGTGACAATACAAAACATTAGACATCAACTTTGGAAGGAGTGGCAATGAGCGTTGATGTTTTAATTATGTCATTTCAACTAGAGAAAAACGCTAGGTTTACCTTTTAATTATATTAACTTACGATATGTCATCTACATGCCACTCTCAATAATTGATGTAATTACTAAAATAAATTATAAATAGTTAAAATATGATAATGATTGCACTAATTAATGAACGTTATGTCAAAATGTAAGATTACAATATAGAATTAGGGTGTAAGTTTATCATTACCCTTTCCACATTGAATATATGGAGAATAATATGTTTTGGACAAACTCATACCATGGCCTTCTCCTCTACTAGACCTACTGGTATGCTTGATCAAATTTTCTGGATTAGTTCTGTAAGTCCTATTTTTTGGGAATTTTGGTAAGGTTTTAACCAATTTCTAGGTCCAATATTTGACCTACAGTTTAGTTCAGTTTTCACGGTTCTTAAAAATATAAAACCGAAATTAGGTCACACAGCTCTTGATAAAACTGTGGTTTTAGTCCAGTTTTGCCCACTCTATCATGAAGTCACTAGTTTTGAAGAAGATAACATTGTTTAAAGGCAAAATACATAAACAATGCCTTTAAGAGAAGGGAATTTTCTTCAAAATTGGTGCTTGTTTGATGGCCAAATTAGAGGTCACATTTAAGGAGGCATGAAAGTATTAATGCCAAGAATCATTCATCAAAGGAAGGAAATATTATTAAAGTTGGAAGTAAAACCCACCACCTTACACCCAAGAGAAGGGAAAATGTCAATATGGTAAATAAGTTAGAAAGCGTATCTTTTTTGGGAAATTGGGATCCTTTTAAACGCGTCCAGAGTAGAACGGGCTCCATCGCTTCTCTCTCTCTCTCTCTCTCGAGCCATTCTGAGTCTGAGTGAGTGGTCGATGGGTGGAAGGAAGAGGAGATTCGCCGTGCTTCTCTGCGCGGAGGAGTCGGAGTATGTGCGGAAGAAGTACGGAGGGTATTTCGGGGTGTTCGTGAGAATGCTGGCAGGAGAAGACGAGGAGTGGGAGGTTTATCGGGTGGCGGCCGGGGAGTTTCCGGGGGAAGAGGAACTGAACGGCATCGAAGGATACGTGATAACGGGGAGCTGCAACGACGCTCATGGAGACGACATTTGGATCTGCAAGCTCATGAATCTGTTGATCAAACTCAACGCCATGAAGAAGAAAGTGCTCGGCATCTGCTTCGGACACCAGGTCTTCTTCTTCCTTTTCTCCATTTCTCATTTCTTCACCCATCATCATCGATCAACAAAAATGCACCACCCCTGTGCTGTTAGCTCCCTCGCCTACTCTTAATTTTGAAGAACAATTAATCTAAAAACATACTGATGCCTGTCACTCAATGAATGGTTGCGTATGGCCTACCACAGTAGGCCCACCATCCTACGTTTTTCTTTGCTTTTTGTGTGATCCCAAATGGGTATGAAACTATTTTTTCCGCTAAAAGTCGGTATGGTCTGCTCCAATACAGGGATTCATCGTTTGATAAATTTAAGAGCGGAATATAGAGTTTGAAGTGATTGAATGAATAGTCTAGGAAAAAACGAGAGAAAATCATTAATATGGTTGTTTTATAATGTGGTGTTTAATGAACCGTCCATTAATATCTAACTTTAAACCCTGCTTGCCTTTGCATGTGATGGTGGATGTTGTGTATGCTCAGATATTGAGTCGTGCTTTGGGAGGAAAAACAGGGAGAGCCATCTCCGGGTGGGACATAGGCATCACAACCGTAAACTTGTCACAATCATCGAAGCTCTTCTCGTCTCTCAAAATCCCATCAGCACTCTCGGTGATCGAATGCCACCGAGACGAGGTTCAGGAACTCCCTGCCGGGGCTGAGGTGATCGGATGGTCTGAAAAGACTGGAATGGAAATGTTTACATTGGGGGACCACATGATGGGAATCCAAGGCCACCCTGAATACACCAAGGACATTCTCCTCCACCTGATTGATCGGCTTGTTCATCGTACCTACATTACAGTAGGTGCAACCGAGGATTGATGGTCCATTCATCTTATAATCACCACAAATCCAATAAGAATAAGCTTTCATTTAGCGTAGTTTTATGGCATTGGAATTGAATTTGGTGCAGGATGCTGATGGACAGGTGTTGAAGGAGAAGGTGGAAGAAGGAGAGGCAGATAGGGAGGCATGGAAAAAGATATGCATTGAGTTTCTCAAGAGGGGGCTATGATAGGGAGGCATGGTGACCCAGAATTGTAAATACGAAGAAGAATTATAAAAAGTGAGGAGAGCCCCATTATTTGTTCTTTCTCTGCTACCAGTTCTATGAAAACCAGGGTAATTTAAGTATCGTTGGTGGAGGTTGAATGGATACTGTGTTGAAATAGATTCATTTCTTTGATGGAACACTGAAGAAACAATTAATTAGTAGATATTCAATCATTTTAAGCCAAACTAAGCATCTTCACTGCCCATGAATTGGATCGAGGGAGGTGTGATTTGTCAAGAGCTCGATCGATCGGTTGATGCATAAGGTTTCCGATCACTAGACAGAGACAACAAAATAAGATAAGAGGAACAGTGCATTTTGTAGAGACGTTGTTGCTTTTCTTTTCTCCAAAAATGCCATTGTGGTACTCTTGCTCAACTTCAAACAACTACATAGGCTTGACACCACCAACCACCATAGAGATTCTTCAAATTCTTGATCAATTTCAAGATATTTTTCTACACCGTCATGACTTCCGCCATAACATTTGCACAATCATCAAATTGTTCGTACCGATGCCCATACACGCAAAACTCTAGGGTCTGAAATGTTACATTGACATTGTTCAACCAAGAAACAACCCATTTGCATCTCCCGTGTTGTGTTGCTGGCCATATATCTCTAGACATATCACGGCTGCAATTCTTGAGTGCGATGTTTGTCAATCCAGCAATTACTTGTTCCAGAACGTTGCTATGGACGATCAAGAGGCAAAGACTGTATTATGGTTGTCATTGACTAATTCACCTAGTATGCTCACTTTCTCTATTTACAACATCCTTTTACAGCTCCACGGGTGGCTCTTCTTTTCTTCAAGCACCCTCAAAAACTCCCATGATACTTGAACAAAGGTTTCTCACAGTTATAAAATCTTTACTAATTAATTTTGGAAATTACTCTTGTTGGGACACATTCCCAAAAACCACTGGCCAAGGACAAGTTAAGACTTACGGATTCTCAGAGTGAGAAAGACGACCTCATTCGCTCGTGATTAATCTTCGTAAGAAGCCGTCCGTATATATTAAACTTGGTATCTAAAAGTGAGATCTTAGACTTAGAATAAATTGATATGCTAGAAATTGTATAAAGATCAATGCAATGTTTTAATTTTATTTCAATGACAGGTGAATGAGAAGGCTAGAACTACCATGGGAGTTTCGACCATGAAAAATAAAAGAATTGAAACTCGATCATTTGGAGTTAAGTTGGAATACAGCAAAAGACTTGTATACACAAATAGTTGGACAAATGCGCCAAAAAGTAATGACTTCAAATTATTCAGTTTTGAGTCACTTAATTTACTTACAAGCGGTCAAGTTTGGAGCTGATCCACTCAGGCAGGCGACGATTGCTTCGTTCTCATAACTTTTCTGTCTGCATAACAATAAATATGGTCAGAGAGATGCACGTTTCATGCATAGTGTTAAAGCCCCGACAATGGACAAAAACATAAGAACCATAAAATGAAAACCAAAAATATTCTTAGTCTATGAACAGCAGACAATTGGCTCATTCCTAATCCCCTTCCTCAATTTTCGTTTGGATTAGACTCTTTTAGAAGCCATATCTAATATTAATAGTACTAGGTAAGATTTTGACTAATGAGCATCTTGGTGCTTGATTAACAAAAAAAGAACCCATTTATGATAGTTTCTTTTTTCAATTAATGTTAAAGAATGGAATACAAAGTCAAACAAAAGCTCCTACGCGAGGAAAGATTGGAAAGCAAATAAAAAGGAGAGGCCAAATGAAGCAAGCCAAAAACAAAAACGAACCAGAGAATAAGATATCTACAAGCCAGTTTCCACCCAAACAACTCTTCATACACGTCCTCTGCAGAGCCAAGTTCAATCCCATCATAAACTTCTAGTTCACTCTTCTCAGAGCTTCATAAATATTATATTCAGTCTCCCTCCAACCCATTGAGCATATTTATTAGCAAATGAAACCTTGAAGAAAAAATGAAAGTAATTCACAACTCACTACTAATACACTTTACCATATAACTAAATGTCAACGAATAGTAATAAGCTATCATCAAAGTCATTTCCATGATAGATGTTTACTTAATGGAAATTATGTTAAGATTCCTAAGATGAATGGAAATATACCTAATAGTTAATATATAATTAACAAGCTTCAGCAAATGAAAATCTACTGTGGAAGCTTCAGCCGATTGAAGAACACCAAGAAATGAAATTCAGGCGCCCAATACACAAATCCAACAAGTGGTCCACCTTTAATATACTGCAAAAGTACAGAGACTTGTTGATGAACAATATGGATAAACTTCGATGATTATTGGTTATTGATATTTAATTGTTTCTCCCAATTATTATCTCTCTCCATATATTCTATCTCAACCTAAATTGTTCTCTTCCATCTCTTTGTTCTTTCTAATTTCCCTATTCTCTCATATTGTCTTTCATAGGCTCTAATCTGGCTTCCATCTACATCGATTATATTAGCACGCATTAAAAGAACTACAGGAGTACAGTAGATAACTGGGGTAAAAATGAACCTTCCCATCAAGAATAACAAGTTCACCATCAACCCATCGAGCGTTCTGAAAACCAGGCTCAGCAAGCCTCCCTTGTCCTTTGTATCTAGCAATCTGCAGAAGAAACAACAGCAGAAGAATTTGCTCAGCATAGGGTAAGGGAAGCCTCAAGAACTTGAGAACCTGAACAAACTTTTCAAACAAAATGTAAGAGGTGACTGACTATATACCACTCCAAATTCTTCTGGAATTATCCCTTTGTGAGGAATCTGATATCTCTTTCCAACCTTTGCACGAAAAGCCACCTGAAATGATGACTATTGATATTACTTTAAGGCATTGGGAAGGTAAAATAGAAAAGGTAATTTTCTAGATTATCGCTAGGGAAAACTAGTATGTGTGTGTGTATAAACAATTTTATTAAAATACTGTAGAAAATACAGAAGAAAGGAAGCTTAAAAATTCTCAATAAAACGAACCAATGATACACTTCGAATTTTAAGATTTAGGATTTAAGTATTTCTATCCAATGGAAATGACCCACAAGGAAAGATAACTCTTAAATGCTTACAATGCCCACTTTTGCATAAAGAAAATAAAATAATCCCATGACGCACTTTTATTTGGCGCTGTGTCGGAAGAAATGACAATCTTGTAATAGAGCCAAATAACCGAAAACGTTCCTATAAAGTCAAATCTCTAAAGAAACTTAATCTTCATGTTTTTCCCCCATTGAAAAGCATAATCCATATACATGTGTGACATCCAAGGCTGCTTAAAAACTGAAAAATTCCAACTATAGTTTTGTCCTCGAATCTCTAGCAGAAAGTACAACAAATCGGTGATAAAGTCACAAGTGGATTCTCTTTTGGATTCGATCCCTCATATACAGCTTCGCCTTTACTAAAATGGAAGTCAACACCTGTATTTCATTAGAATTATGGTAAAACCCGTATATAAAGCTACATATTGTTTTCTTTAAGAGCATGACCAAAAAATAATCATTCTGCTCGACCAGGATTATTTGAGTTCTCAAAAAAAAAAAGAGTTCTCCTATTTTCATAGTTAACTTCTAGATTAGTCCATTCATTGTTCAAGTACGAAGACCATTGTTTTATGGAGAAATTAAAGAAGTTCCCCCAGCATATTGAGTATTGACGTGGATGAAAACATATGCAAGTTCCATAAATTACTAGTTGGCTTAAAACAGTCACTTTTGTAGTTCATAAGGTGTAAAATTTCTCATGTCATTTTGCAGAACCTTCTCTAGAAAATTACCATTCTCAATTTTCATTATGTGTGTAAATGACATTTTTCTCGCTTGGAATACTGGTAAAGAGGTTTCACAGCTAAAACCGTTATCGAAAGAGTGAGGCGTAGAATACTAAACGATCCTTTCTTGATACGAGTCTCCCACATAAAAAAGTGTATAAAAGTTACCTGCCCGGCTGGAATGTAAGGATCCCCTGTAATCTTGAAGGCTTCTACATACTCATAAAACTCAAGATTTGAAGTTTCTTGACCCCCCCGATCTTCTTTCCATCGACCAAATCTCCGTTTCAGATGAATTACTTCTGACGCATACAGACCATGAGCACCAATGTACAGCCCTGTCAAGTAAAAATTCTTAGTACTGGTTTTCTTTTACAAGAAACAGAATTAAGGAGGAATTCCTTTAAGAAGAAGGTCATAAAAAACAGAACTCGGAGGACACAATAATCAACCCATAATTCTCCCTTTTCAATTGGAAAGAACAGCATACTAAAAATATTTATAAATATAAGTACACTTTCCAATAAATGATCTGATTTTATCCTGCAAGAATGTATAATCACTGTATTTAAATAAAAAAAATCACAGAGATACTATCCACACACAAAAAGGTTCTTGATTAGAATCTTTTTCCTGAGAAACTTCAGCCCAAAAAGAGGAAAATGATAAGTTGATAACAGTATGTAAACCTTCTTATAAGTTGAGATGTCTCCACTAAATTCACACAAATAGAAAGATATGACAACACATTTCATTGTTCTAGTTTTAAAAACAAGCACACAAGGAGATAAAGTCATAGAAGGTTTTCATGCACTCCAAATATTAATGCTGCCCAGTATTAGAACCTAATTGAAAACCTGAAGTTTTCCGTGAATTCCATGCATCCAAATAAAGTCATCCAAAGCTAATTGGAAGGATGCAAGATGAAGATGACAGAGAAAAGATTTGAAAGGAAAAATATCATCAGATTCTAAAATGCTACCACATTGACAAGCAACTGATAAGTTGATAAAGGTATGTAAACCTTCTTATAAGTTGAGATGTCTCCACTAAATTCACACAAATAGAAAGATATGACAATACATTTCATTGTTCTAGTTTTAAAAACAAGCAGACGAGGAGATAAAGTCATAGAAGGTTTTCATGCACTCCAGGTTTTCCGTGAATTCCATGCATCCAAATAAAGTCACCCAAAGCTAATTGGAAGGATGCAAGATGAAGATGACGGAGAAAAGATTTGAAAGGAAAAATATCATCAGAGTCTAAAATGCTACCACATTGACAAGCAACTGGCTTCTCCAAAAAAATTTAAAATTTTCCATATAAGCCTCCAACCCTTATTGTTCTCAATAGAATTGAAAGTTGTTTTGAACATAAATTTCAACAAAAAAATACCTGAAAATTAAAAAAAAAAAAGTGATAGTTTTGTTGTGCATGATCGAAATGAAAGAAGATTTTAAACACAAAAGAACATCAATCCATAAACTTCCCACAATGGAAGATGCCTTTAAAATGTAGTATGTTCATTCAATAAATAATAGCAATGAGTTAGGATTATGTTCAACTTAACTTTTAAGTTTTTTTAAGGTAGATTTAAAAGCCCATAAATCATGGTTTGTGATTCAATTGTTTTGGTTGTCAAAATACTCTGATGTTTACAAGAATAATGATTAGAAAAATTATTTCTTCAATTGTTTATTTTTGACATAAAGGATTACAAATTACATGCACCATTTAGTAGCCCAATCTTCATTCTATTTTTCCCTCTTATCACCAAATGCCACAAAACATCTTGTTGAGAAGGTGATGTAGTCAAGTGCTACAATTCCGACCAAAAGTAGCAATTGATGGTAGAGGCAACTATTTAATTACACAATCCTCGTCAACCAAGACCCAGACCAAGGCCAATTTGTTTAAAGCCAAATGTTGAAGATCCCTTAATGTTTGTGTGAGACTCCTCGTTCGAATGAAATAATGACAAGGCTCAAAACAAAAGATAAAAAGAAAAAGGGAAATAGTATTGATAACAGGTAAATTACAACCTAATATGTGCACTGTAGAGAGACTCAATTCTGTCCTACCTTTCCTAACCAAATTCTTCCCATCCCTAAAACCCTCATTTTAGGATTTACATTTCTATTAATATTCTCCTCCTGCACCTCTGCATTCCCAGGAAAAGCATCCCTCCACTACTCGAAATCTCCCAACAGATTCATTCATCTTCATTTCATTCCTGCCCCATCCCCCTAGATAAGTATTGTTGTGAAGTAGTAGGTGACTTGTGCATCTCCCAGCACCATAGCAGAAAGCGAAAACCAGGATGATGGAAAATTCTTTTGGGAGATGCAACCTATAAGCGACAGTATCAATGCACTGCACCATCTTGAAATGGCCATAGAAATGTGGGGACAGCTTAGAATTCAAGTGGACAGCCAAGTATTTGAGTCGATATGGTCTTAACTTAAGATAAATCAAGTCTCCTTCATGAAAGTGGCCTCTCATCAGGGACAATCCGCTGCAGTTTTCATCTTAGATGTAAATGTATTTTAAAGCTAACCAAGAAGTTGTCACAATACATAAGTTGTTGGTCTATTAGCTGCTGGCACCGTGAATCCCTTGGTAAATGGAATTAAAACCAGCGGGTCATGCCCATAGACGACTCAAAAAAGGGGTGGGGTAGGGTTGGTCGAGGTGTGGAAAGATATATATATCAATACTAAGTCCACAATAACCACTTAGCCCGTTTAACAAGGAGGAGAGAAATAAAGGATGACTTTAGGTTGTTCATCAGATTGAGGACTAGGACATACTATTGCACAAGGAAGTCCTTGAAGCTTAAAGAGTGTCTTCCAAAATAAGTTGTCTTGCCGCGGTCCAGCACTATTGATATCGAAATTCCATGAAGTCGTGCTAACATGTTGACAAAAACAGCAGCAATTGTAGGACCAGTAAATGGATGTCAAAGAGATAGAAAGTGAAGGTATCGATCCACATCGACCAATATAATGTGTCACTCATCCGAGAGCATCAAAACTTCAATGCAATCTATACAAATATCTTCCCAAATCTATTCATGAATAGGCAAAGGTTGGAGTAGACAGTGAGAGGAAAGGGTTTGATACTTGTGTTGTTGGAAAATATGGCAACTTGCAACCTAGGAATTGACGTCATATTACATACCCAACAAATAGAACTTGCAGCCACTCATTTCCAATTTTTTAATACACCAGAATGTCCTCCCAACTTACCATCAGGACACTCTTTGAGAACGTCAGGGAGAACTAGCTTGTCGTGGCATAAGAGGTGAACAATGATAAACCACAGGCAGCTCGTTTGGCCTTGGTACAGTTTGGAAATAATTGCTTGGAGACAAGCAGCATGAAATACCTCGGCATCAATATCTTCAAGGTCAAGCAAATGATAGATAGATAGAGCTAAAAATGTTGAACTTGTAGGGCACCTAGAGAAAACATTGGTTACCTTGATTCTCAACACGGGCTAAACTGGATGTCGAAATCATATCAAATCAATTGGAAGAACTATTTTTAATGTTCCAAGATAATGACGTCATTTCTGAACAGCCATCATAATGGTTAGTTTCTCCAATTGACACGTGTAACCCCTAAAGTTTCAAGCGATTACATGCTGAGAATGGCATCAGCACTCTGTTGATCTCGAATCCTTCCTGGAAGAGTTTCCCAGCACTGCTAGTAATCCCCCTGCAGAATGAAGAGCACAAGAACAACCACAGCAAGCACTAAAACAACACCACAAATCTGGCTAACCACAGACTTGGAATTAACTGAAGAATATTACAAACATAATGTTCTTCAAAAGATGAGTAATGGTTCTCCTCCTTCCCCTAACATCACCTTAACCCACTAAGTCACTATCTCCCATCATTTTCACACCAAGACAACATTATCACAAAAGCAAGTCTGTTTACACAAAATACATTTCACTAAAACAGTCTATTTCCCCTTCCCACTATAATATTTACCAAACAACCTCTTACTTGATGAAGCTGGTGCAACACACTCTGATGTCGAGGGCAATAAAATAAGCAAGTATTTTGATGTTTTGACACGAAATTGGCACATTTCAACAGATTGTCAAACCGTTGGCTAATAAGGTGGTGCCCATCTAAACCCAACCCTTTGGTAATTGTTCTGACATAATTGCAACGGGTAAACGAAAAGGAGAAAAATCTGTAGGCAGGACGTCCTTTACTGCTCTATCCAAAACTTCTGATATATGATTCACGATTCACTTTATGTCCGTCCAAAACAAGTAGAATCTGAAGCTCCTTGAAACAATGTGGCCGATAGTAAATCTGGTTGATGTGGTTTGGATTTTGGAAGTAAGGACAGCTAGGAGTAAAGAGATTCAAAGTGGGTGTCTTACCAGGGGCAAAGACTGGTAGTGGGTTGGAGATGGAGCTTGATATATTCCCTAAAAAGGCTACGCGAAAGTGTGGACCAGAAGGACCTAGGCTAGCTCATCTTCAATGATTGGTTCCTATCTTCAATTCTTTTGGTCATGTCCATGAATCTATGGAGTCCAACAGTTGTTCCTGATTTCGACCTCTATTTCTGGTCAGAGGCCATCGATGAAATGACTCCAGAACCAGTTCAGGAATCCCCCTCAGGGGAGCAGCTCGAAGTTCAAATGGCACCTATATTCACATACACATACCCTTTTACAGATGGGTTCATTTTCTTCCTTTGCTGAATCTTTCATGAGGCGCAACCTCTATCTTTCACAGAATCTAGAAAGGTGAGCTTCTCCATTACTAAATCCATGGTTCTTCCCCATGCCATTAAATTCCTTCGGTCAGATCTTAAACTATCTATTTTCCCTTCCATCATCTCTCAAATGATTATCCACTTCGGTAGTCATTGTCTAGCCAAGGATGTAGAATCTGATACCAGAGTGAAAAGGCTCCAAACAGAGAAAGGAACGGGAAAAAAAGGATTGTTGACAGGGGAAGTACAACGTAATGAGCACTATAGAGAGGCTCAATTCTCTCCTACCTTTCCTAACCAAATTCTCTCATCCTCCAAAACCCCTTATTGCAGTATTTATATTCCTCCTCCTAATATTCTGCTCCACCTCAAGATCCCATCAACCTATAATAGCAACATCGCGAATACAAAAAAATTAGATTCTCTCCTCATCATTGTCCAACCAAAAAAAAAAAACTCAAGATCCTCCAAAGAATGGCAGAGGCCTTTTAAAGAAAACTTGAAGAAAAAAGAAAGAAAATTGGTAGGAAGACCATTCAAATAACACGAATCAGAACTGACTTGCCACCTCTTGAAAAGAATCTCTCCTCCAACCGTCAATTTTTTCCCTAAAACATCCAATGACAAGAGACCAAGCTTAAGAGGGTTCCCATCACACACAACAGTAAACAGCACAAGCACGGCTATCAAGATTATCCTTTAACAGTAGCATCCATGGTTACACAATGGATTAGATAAAATTATCACTAATCCTAATAATTTAAGTTGTTGGTTAGGAGTTAATTTAATAAGTAAACTTTTTTTTAACATTCTTGGTAAACCTCTCATTAATGATCCTTGCTCATAGATATTCAACTTTAAGTTGAGTAAAGAAATCAGGCAAAATTTGAAATTAGGATGTTATATTCTAATTCCATATTAAACCTTTAGAGATGTCAAAAGTTTAAAGTTTGTAGAATGAAGTTAATTAAACTATCAAATTATTTTTTGACCAAATTACCAGGACTAAAGATTTTAATGTCATCTAAAGATGTCATCAAGGATTTGAAGATGGACCATATAAACTAGACGCTTCCCAGCATGGAGCCCCTAATATACCTTAAGATGTTGTCGATAACTTTTTTTCTTTTGGTATTCTTCGAACCATTATAATTGTGAAAGATTCTGATGATAAATGAAAAATGTTGTTTCGAGGAGTTTTTATGCCAATTGTTTCTTGCTTTTGTTATTTGTCACCATCATAGAAAAGTTGGAGTTATTAGATGATTAAGATAGGGCAATGGGCTCTCTTAAGGCATATAGTAAACTGTTCCTAGAAAACAAACAACATCCGTAGAAAATGACAGATTTTAGAAACCATGCACGTTAACAAAATACAAAGAAAAAGAAATTAGCAAAGGGAGAAATTATTAGTTTATGAGATGGGGCATATGTAAAAATGTATTACCGTTCAGAGGATCTGAAGAAGCATTTATTTCAATTCGATTGAAAACTGTTGTCCCAACCAGTGGTTCAAGATTTTGAGCCTGGCTGAGGGTGAGTTTTATCAATTCACCTACCTCTTTAAATACCTGAAAGAAAACGTGAATATTACACATAAAACAGTACCAAATGTCAATAATAATAATAATAATAAAGTTCAGCATGAAAGAAAAATATCATATTGTTTTATAAGAAACTAACTATATGAATAAAAAAAATCGTATATATTCAAAAATTCCCAATTAATTAATTTAAAACCAACCTTTAAAGGTATCTTCTCCCTACCAACAAATTTTGCTAAATCAACCATAATATGTTCAATGCCACTTTCGTTTTGAAGCTTAGACCTTTTACTAACTGGAGACAATTTCTTGCCCTCTGAATCCTGTTCGTTGTCATCTTCCTCCATTGAGAAAGAAAATGTATGGCGATCCTTCTTTTCTATTTTAGCAGGTACTCGAAGAAAATCTTCAGAAGGCACATGACCAGAAAGTTTCTGAACCAGTCCACCAACAACAACTTTGACTGCAATTCCATTATGAACCTCATTTTCAATAATACCAGGATCAGAATCCAAGTTAATTGCATCTCTCGGTTGGTCGTCATCCTGAATTCTACTTTCTGCATCTAAAATTTCTAAGTCTCCATTTTTGCCTTCCTCTCCTCTTCCATTTTCATCATCTTCTTCTCCTTCTCCTTCCTCTTCATCTTCTTCCTCTTCTTCTTCTTCCTCAATTATTTGCTCAATCACCTTAGATATCAAGTCCTTGTCAACCTTTCCTGGAGTTGTCATCTTCAAAACCTTAACCTTCACACCAGGAATCACATCTCTCAATAGATTCTGAAAACCAGTAAGTCCCAGAGCTAAATCAGAATCTTCACCCCTATCATCATCTTCAACATCCTCACTGCTCGAAACAAATAGCTCGCCTTTGTCTTCATTTGGGTCTGATGAGCTCAATAAGCTAGGGCCATCTGACACCTTTGATGAATCAGCTGAAGAAACTTGGAAAGCTCCTCCCCACTTTAAGTACACGGCCTGATAAAGAAGCATGTTGTAAGTACACTGCAAAGCATGTTAAATCACAAAAAATAAAAAATTATTAAAAAAAGGAAATCTGAGCATGAGAAGAGCGTGAATATGTTCAATATATGTCAGTATTAGAATTTAGTAAAATTAAAGACAATTTAAATTTGTAGAGTAGTGATAGACAACCACCCATACGGTAAGGGTAAGGGTATAGTAGGATTTTCTACGTCAAGGGTAATTTGGGATATAGCTTACTTGTTGGTTATGGTATGGAGATCGTGGGGGAATAGGGGGGGTTAAGTAAGGGAACTGGCAGGGGAGTGAGTTATGAACAAAAATTGTGTTTAGGAAAGTTGCAGACCTCTTGAACGTCTGCTTTGTGTTGCCCTAATCTTCTCTTGAATTCTATTGCAATTTCTTCTTTTGTCTGGTGTGTGAATTGTGGGGCATCAACCAAGTAGTTATACCATAACCCATAGAAAAATACACTCACAGGCTTTTGCCAAATGTTTGCTAGTACTCATGCAAAATGGTGTTGCCACCATCCATATTAATGTTTGCAAGTACTTGTGTGACCAAACCATAGTAGTTTTAGCGTACACCATGTTACAGAAAGTTGAAGATTTGCCATTAAATAGCTGCACTGGATTTATTGATCTAAATAACTAGGAATGTAATCTTAAGAAATTCTATTTCAGCTCAGTTTAGCCATTCCAAGATCTTAATGGTTATCAGCTGACTACCTTAACTAATAAATAATTGGTTCACCTGAACACCAATGGCTATGGTGAGCTTTAGCATGTTTTGTAAAGGAAAGCTTAAAGTGAACTTGGTGAAGTGGAAGTTTTGTTCCGTTATCGGAACAGAAAAATAAAATAACACTAGAGAAATAACTCTCAAAATAAGAAAAATTGTATTAATTATCAAACGTCTAACCTAAATATTTATCTCAAGTCTTTAAATAGGAAATAAAAATTAAAATGACTAATAATTAAAATAAAGATAAAATATTAAAATAAAATAAAACTAAAACACTATTTATGGACTTGTTGAGACCTGTTTGTCTTACATCAATCTCTCCTCTTAAAAGAACTCGACCTTGCATTTTATAGCTGCGAAGAATTCATCAAGGAGAATACTTTATTTATTGACTTTGAAAGGTGTGAAATCAGACCGATCTTCTTATTGAACCACTGAAACATGAAAGTATTATCTCGCCATTTATAAATCGCGTCATCATCATAAATCTAAGGTCGTCCAAGTTAGACATGACAAATATCCATATTTACCACTTCGTACATGATTTTATCTTTGTAATACCTCATAATTGACATTGAAATCTTGCATACCTCATGTTCCTTTTTAATCCATACAATTTTATGCCAAAAATGATGTTCTTCTATCTATAATTCAAGGTCTTCACCAAAGCCTTGTAAACTATATTTTCTGTACTGTTACTGTCAATAATGACATTACAGATTTTGCAACCAATGGAGTAATACAGACTCATTAAGATTTAATATAAATCACGAAATGTAAATTACAACATAATCAGACGTTCGAGAGGTCTATTAACTCTCCCGAACTAGCGAGACGTTCGAGAGGTCTGCTAGCTCTCCCCTTAAACTATTTTTCCAAAAGATCGCTCTCCAATACTATAACATTCCCTTTAAATAAAAAAAACATCCAGAGAATACCAAAATATATAATTAGAACATTATCTAGGGATCCTAAAAGTCACCAAATGACACCATTTCATTTTAACCTTTTACCTTCTCAACTACACTTTATTAGAATTCTATCATTATTCGCTACCCAATGAGCACCTTGTCCTCAAGGTGCATGATCTTGTTCTCTTCTTTCTTTTCTTTTGATTTCCTCTCGACCGAGAGCACCCACATGGTGATACTCGTGTTTCATGTTTTTCGTATTCAGATTCACTCGAAACAGCGAGAACTCGCTGATCATAAGCTACAAGTCCTCCCTCGACTGTGGGCGCCGTCTCTGCCATGGGGGCTTCCACTGTAAGAGGTCTCTTCGTTCCCTTCTTGTTGGTTTTCTCATCTTCAGAGCGAGCACATATTTTCAATTTTTTGTCGTGATCAAAAACTTCCTGCACCGCTTGAACTAGAGCGATTTATTTTCATCGTCAGTTCTTCTTGCCAAAAACCAATTCATGTCAGTCTTTTGCCAAAATTGTCGGTAATGTTGAATCGTTTTCAATTTTGTAATTTTTGTGTTCAACTCTAGTAGAAGAAATGATGGTTGAGAATGCTGCCTTCTTGGATATGCAATCACCGAATATAAGGGATTTTCCTCCTTTGCCATAAATACCTCCATGTTTGACCCTTCAAGTTGGAGATGATGACCCGTAATAGGCTCGATTGTATGAGATGGTACATTCCTTCTCTCCATTAACTTTTCAAGCTTACAAAGGCATTGGTGGATGGAGTCTAATAGAGATAGTACGAGCCAAACTGCTAAGGGAATTCTATTTAGTGTAAGCATCCGGATAATCTAAAATGCAACGTAGCATACCCGAAAGCCCTAAGAAATGCATGGGAAAGAGGGTCGGATTAATCCCAAAAAAAGTCAGCTCGTCCAGCGGTTATTCAAATAGATCTAGTTCCTATCCACCCGCAATCCTTCTTGGGAACGGAATCCTATCGACCGGGTACTTTTATACCAAAAAGATTGGAGCGACTATCCCACTTCCTCATGAATTTATCTTGAATCGAGATCTTTTGGCTCAACTTTATCTTAGTTTTGCTGAGGGAGTAGGATTCTATAATTTATATATGAAACTGAAATAATTACCTTTCAAACAATTAGAAGAAGAATCAATTTTTTTTTTATTGAGCATTTTTGTTCATTTTAACAATTGATGATATTTATCATACTAATTTTTACTCTACATTCCCAGAATTTTTCCAATAGCAACTCCATTTTATGTCATATGTCCTCAAAGATGGACTCAAGATGATTTAATATTGTTTCTGCCATTTTTATTCGAGCGGTCATGAGAGCCATTCCGAAGATAGTTTGCTCCGATACTATTGATACAAACTTCCTAAGATTTAATTAAAAAATTAAATAAAAATTACAAAATAGCCAGACGTTCAAGAGTTCTGTTAACTTTCTCAAAATAGTGAGATGCTCGAGAGGTCTGCTAATTCTTCCTTCAAACTATTTTCCCAAAAGATCGCCCTCCAATACTATAACATTCCCTTTAGATAAAGAACATCTAGAGAATACCAACATGTATAATTAAAACGTTATCTAAGAATTCTAAAAATCACCAAATGACACTCTTTTATCTTACCAAGTACACTTTATTAGAACTCTATCATGGTGCATTATATTCGGAATATCTTGTGGTATTGAGAGTTGTCTAGTTTTTTTGAGATAATCAAAAATCGTCAGAGGACGCGCACGACTTCTTTACCCACGTCTCATTTTGCAATTTCAGCACCTGTATAAATATCTTCTTCAAAATTGTGTTCATCACCACCACCATCCTCAATAAAATTAACTGGACGTCTGCTCAGATAATTGTTTGAAAGGTGATTTGGTTGGTTGCATCAAAAACAATGTTTGAGATTAGGATGGCCATAAGGATTGGTATTGCCTTGTTGTTGTTGGCGAATTTGAGCTTGAGGATCACACTAAATAATTATTGAAGAGCTTCCGTTGAAATTTTGTTCTGAAATTTTATTTGAACCATCGTTCTGACTAATGATTATTTTTCCATCAAATAATCGTCGATTTGATGGGAAAAAATGAACTCTTCGGAGTGAGTCGGCAAAAATTACTTGATGTTTGCACTGCAGGTCTGTTAGTTGGACTTCTACTTTCATATTAACTGTATCTATCATAAGCCAAATAGTTTGAAGAACAAACGATTTTGAATAGCTAGTTTGAGGCCCCAATATATGGAGCAATAAGTAGGTCTTCAGTTTCAAACAAATTCACCTTGCATTTAGCCGATATAATTCTTTTGTATGCTCATTCACCGTTTAGTTGGCTTGTCGGCAATTATAATATTGTTGATAAAGAACTACTCATAATCAGGACGTAGAAATCGGCCCTGTAATAATCGCTTCATCTCGACCTAAGTTCGAACACATAATTTTCCTTGCCTCTGTCGATTAAACTGAAGTTGCTCCAACCACGTTGAAGCTCAACCCTTTAAATTTTATTCTGCAATTTTGACCTGACTATTCTCTACAATATTCAAATAATAGAAAAAATATTCCACCGTATGAACTTAGTCGAGCAAATCTTCAATATTTAATCGGCCATCAAAAGTAGGTAGTTTCATTTTCATCTTAAACTCGTAAGTATCTAGCCTTAGATAAAAAAAAACTCAATTGTTAAGAAAATCATCTCCTTCATCGGACGAATAATTACATCTTTGTGGTTATCTTCGAGCCAAATTTCAATTTTATTGGCAGTCGAGATAATTAATAATTCGATCTAACGAAAAAAAATTAGTCTGTTCGTTAAGGTTTTGAACTGGTTGTCAAATCCTAATTGTTCCGCCGGAAAACTCGTTGCTGGAGTCGGGGTTGCTGCTCTTGTTAGGAGGGAACCATTTCCAGTCGTCAATGCTATCTAGTCGGCCTTGAATCTGCTGGCATTGGCGCTAGTAGGTGCGTAAATCTGTGATTTTGTGTCCTGCCAAGTCGAAATCGCATACTGTGTTCGCTAAATCTGCGGGTGCATTCAAGTTTGCGTGAACTGCGATCAGTTGTACGTGATTCGCAAGGGCACCGTTCTGTTCGTGGTTGTGTGCGACTCGTCGGAGTTCTTTGAACATCATTGGGGTCGGTGTGGCGTGATCCGCGCTGGTGCGCACGAAGCCCGCTTGTGTTCGGCCTTTCTCCTGCTCGGACAGAGACCCGCCGACCTCTCCAGGGTGGTCTGGATGTTTTGGCCGGCCAACTAAGCTGCAGCCAGCGACTGGCAGAACTCTAGGGCTAGAGTTTTCTTCCTCTACCAAATTAGAGTTTTTCCACCAAACTTTTTTTGTCGTGTTTTCTTCTTTGCTCGTCGTTTTTTCGGTTCTTATTGGACTCACTAAAATCAAATCTTTGAGACTCGCGAAATTGTCGCCACTGAACAGTCATTGCAGTCAACATCTGTGTATTTTTATCAAGGATTTCGTCGCTTCCTTCAAACTTTTTTTCGAATTATTGTACCACAGCTTCAACTCATTCGAGAATTTTCAATCGTCGTTCATTATCAACAATTTGTTTTCCACTAGAACCATCGTCAGTCATCAAGTTGAAGTCAAAATCCTTGCTCTGATACTAATTTGGTGCAGCAAAAGTTCTATTTCGTAATCGAAACAGGAAAATAAAATAACACCAGAAAAATAACTCTCAGAATCAAAAAAATTGTATGAATTGTTAAAAATCTAATTTAAATGTCCATCTTACGTCCTGAAATAGAAAACAAAAATTAAAACAATTAATAATTAAAATAAAGATAAAATATTAAAATAAAACTAAAAAACAATTTGTGGGCTTATTGAACTTGTTTGGGCCTACTTGTCCTACATCAAAATTATTTTAGATTTGTCATTTATGCTTTAATCGTTAAGACGCAGCAATTATACATGATTGTAATCTTAAAGGAGATACCTGCTGCTTGTATTCACCTTTCTCATTCACATTGAGAAAAATCTCAAATAGGGGAATACCGCCTGTAGCAGTAGTAAGCTGCCTAAGAAATGTGGAAAAACAAATTCAGAAAAAGAAGCTGACTATGAAATAACTATAAAAATTCAGTTCCCTATTGCTCAGCTAGGACAGTAAAAAGTCAAGATTAAGATGTAAATAAAATTAACATCAGTTGAATTCCACTCTTTTATGATAGGTAATTTTTTTTGTTTTTTTTTATTTAAGGAGAAAGAGATCTAAAGTCAAAACTCACTACAAAAAGAAGTAAGATATACAACTCATCATGTGCATCAGAGACAAAGGGTTATGCCCGGTAGGATTTCACTTTAAAGAAGCTACATACATACCGAGGACTATAACTTCTGGCCACATATCTTCCATGCTCTGCAGTTATCCGGATTATTAGACCACGAGGATCTTTGACATTGTTTGGGTTACCACTCCACCATCCCACCTAGAAGGCCAAAAACATGATCTTAATCGCACCAAGATTCAATGCAGGGGCACAATACACAATTAACCATTAACTTTTTAAGTAGATTCTTGGAGAATGGAAAATGCACAACCGAAAATTCTGACTGGCAAGAAAATCAACATAATAGAACTGATTACAGAAAAATCAAATGCGAGCTCTGCTGTCTCTCGTTTATAAATGAAAGGACGATCTATCACTTTGCTAGAGTCATTAGTAGTATTTCATAGTAAGAAAATAAAATAAAATGAAGGAAAATAAGTGATCAAACATGCACGATAAGCTTCCAGCAACAAAGAAAGAGCACACGAGAAGTTTTAGTCATACTAAAAATTAATTCACAAAGATTTTTCTTCTACTTAAAGGTCGTGAAGAACTGAAAGGTATCTGCAATATATATTTTTTTAAAGGAAACAACACTTCTTATATAACACAAGAAAACACAATAAAAAAGGTATCTGGCGTATAACAAGACAACCATTTCAATATAAAATGATATTACAGAATGAAGAAATACTTCACATATAAAACAAGAGCACGGGTAGAATTTAGACATGTCTGACTAGATACATGCTACCTCTGAAACAATAATTCTTTAATCAGAAATAGAGGATCAAAAAAATAGTTTAGAACATCTCTTTAATCAGAAAGAGTGAATGAAAAAATAGTGAAGAATATGTGCTAGTCTCACCAGTCCAGCACCAGCCTTATCTCGAATAAAAGCTGCATCATGATAACGCTCCTCCTCTATAGCTTTCTAAGATTGATGGACAAAAGCGGACAGAAAAAATGATCAAGAACCACAATAGAATGCTCATTTAGAACGAATTTGTATATCAAATATTTTCTTACATTCAAATAAGACCCCACTTGGCCTACTGTATCGTTTGTAGACAAAGCAGCAATAGCCACTTTGGTTCTAGCAGCATACTGATAATCCTCTGTACGTACAGCACGGCTCAACTGTGACTGTAGTAAAAAGTTAATTATTTAGTCATTCCTGCTTCAACGAGTTAATAGAAATTGTGTATGTTTTAGCACTTTTTTGCATAGTTGTATATCAAATGCCCCATTTTTATAGCTCACTCCTTGTAGTTTGCACTACAGCTGAAAAGAGATAAGAAACAGCGAGCATGTCCAATACTTCACTAAGAAAAACTTCCTAGAACCTCCGTCTGCTAACTGAAAACGGTTTAATTTCCTTCTGTTGAACCTAAACTCCTAGGCAGGGCTTGTATTAGGTTTTTCGCATTTGATAGTGTCATAGAAATCAATCTAATTAAACCACAGAAATTCTGAGATAAAAAAAAAAATTGATACAATGTCATTCCCCAAACTTCCCTCCCAGAATTGCGTTCTAAAAGAGTTTAACAATAAAATTCCCAAGCGCATGTTTATACTAAGAGTTTTTCTAGTCTAATTGATCTCATTCTATCGCACGACAGTCGAGATGATATTAAAAAAAAGAGGAAACCTTGAGAACGGCAAGGAGACGCTCCTGCTCGTCGACCTCCTGGAAATGCTTGCGCCAACGATCCCAATCCCAGTCTCGATCATGTTTGTTGCCGCTGAGGTCCTCTTTCGCTTCATTCTCTGAACGTAAGACATCGTCGCAATGGAGAGCATCTTCGGAATCGCTCTTCCGGGGATTCATAAAAGAATCGAAGGTTTTGATGGCGGCGTGGACAAGGTCCTGAAGCGCCGAGTGCCATTGACGAGGAGTGGAAGGGTCGGAGGGGGGAGGAGAGTCGGAATTGTTGCAGCGACAGAAGGTATGGGTCTGGTAAGGGGAGTGAGAAGGAAAATGGTGGGATGAAGAAGGGGAAGTCGGTCCCTTAAGACCATAGGAAGAAAGGAATTTAGAGTTGGATAAGGTGAAGTTGTGAGGAGGCGGTGGAGAAATGGAAGCCATTGAAGGACAGAGGAGAAGAAGAAGAAGAAGAAGAAGAAGAAGGCGGTCTGTATTTACGTGGTAGGAGGCAGTGGTGGTAAAGATGAGATAAGAAAGCCATAATCATCCGTCATTTTGACTAATGGGTTATGTCTTGACCCAAATATTAAAATACAATTATAACAAATTACACCTTATTTTATGATTTCTCCGTACAATAATTAAAATAAATAAATAATGCATTTTTACAAAGAAACAACGAACAATCATATACCTCAAAAGTTGGATCCAAAATCCTAAATTTTCACGCTGAGAGGAAACGTAACATCAGCATTAGAGAAATAAAAAATTATAATAAATATTTTTTATGTCAATTAATTATATAATTTATTGTTTTACACTTCAATAAATATGTTTAAAGAGTAAAATAAGATAATAAACAGTGTATTGCTGATTAGGAAATACGAAGTTGTACTTGGTATCATTTGTGCCAATTGGACAGTAGTTAAACAACTACATAACACAACGATTATGTGCAAAGGAGCTAGACTACACACAGTTTGATTTATCCTTAATTCGTGTCACTTGTTAATAAAACGATTATGTGCAAAGGCGGTAGACTACACATAATTCAATTACTGTTCAATTAATCAATTGGTGTCGTGGTGTAGTTGGTTATCACGTCAGTCTAACACACTGAAGGTCTCCGGTTCGAGTCCGGGCGACGCCAATCCCAATTTTTTTTATTTTTATGTAAAATCTCGTGGACCCCACATGCTGCTGACTCGTCATATTGCCACGTCAGGATTCGAAACTCCCGGGAGAGGTCCAGCGAAGTCTAGCCAATAAGATTTTGACAGTTCACAAATGGCATCGCTAAAAATGACTTGACCGTTCTCTCGTTGGTGAATCATTCCACGTCATCATCTCGAAACTTCCATCCCTCGCTCTCTCTCTCTCTCTCTCTCTCTCTCTCTCTCTCTCTCTCTCTCTC
>CM039528.1:12775547-12899216 GCA_022433055.1 Begonia peltatifolia
CTCTCTCTCTCTCTCTCTCTCTCTCTCTCTCTCTCTCTCTCTCTCTCTATATATATATAATTCACATTCTTCTGAATTTCCTCCTGTGTTCCTCCTCTGATGGCTCTCGACAAATCTTATTTTCTTCTCCTGACCTTCGTTTTTTTCGCTTTGCAACCGCCTTCTACGGCTCTGCTATCTTCTCCCGCAATCTCTGTAAGTGTGCTAGATTTTTTCTTTTTTTCTTTTTTTTTCTTAATTCTCGGTCTTCGAGGGAGATGAAATTTCTGATTTTCTTGCTTTTTTTTTGGGGGGGTGAAGGATTTGAAGGACGCCATTGAGAAGGGATTTGGTTTTCAATCCGAGGATTTTAAGATATCGGGGTTCGATCTGAGGGATGCGCAGGTGGAGCACTCGGTCGCCTATGAGTTCGATTTGGAAATTGACAACAAAGTTGTTCCGTTTAAGCTTTTGGAGAGCGTGAAGCGTTGGGAGTACGTCGATTTGCCCATCTTCCGCGTTCAGGAAACAAATCAATCCCCCGATGAGACCCTTCTGGTTCAGAGGCAAAAGTCTGATGATGCATTTCCGGTCCTGGCGCCGTTTCAGCTCGCCGGACCAATGGAGCTCTGGATTCAGGATGCCCAAGACCTGAGGGTGTCATTACCAGTAAGTTTTGTTGCAATCAAGCAATTTGCCCGTCTCAACCGGAGATGACTCTCGCTTTGTTTGATGACGAAAGTAATTTTTCTGAATGTTTTTCCTTTCATTCTGCAGCATGATGTAGATGCAGGCGTGTTGAAGAAAGTGATACTAGCCGATGGTGCAGTAGTAACCATCAAGGGTGCTAGATCAGTTAGTCTGCGCCACCCGCTTGAATTTCCGCTCCCTTTTAATGCGACTGGCAATGGCTTTGCGTCTGGTCTTCTATCCTTATCAGAACAGCTCCATCGCTCTTCTCAAGTAGAAAGCGCCCCTCTTCTTTCGCTGCGTGTAGTCGGCCCAACCTCACTCGCTGCTGCCCCATCCTCCTCATCACAATCTGCTTCTACTAACAAACTCAAGCTCAAGCGACTCGCGCCAGGGCTCGTAGAATTATCGCCCCCTGCAAAAACCCATGAAATCGCACCCCTTCTTGTAAACCCCTTGGATCTGACCCAGGACGGATTCGACACATTGTGGCCTTTGACTTCCATTAACGGCTCGAGCTCGAAGTTACTTGGTTTTGAGGCTCTTCTCTCATCAGTACTAGGGACGATGGCCGGCAGAGAGGGTTCATTTAGATTGGTCAAGGCGGATGTGTCACCCCAGATATTCTTGAAGATTGGTTTTCACGTTGAAAAGAAGGTGAAAGAAGCAGAACTGGAGGGTTTTCCGGAGTGGAGGACAAAGCCTGAAGTAGTGAGGATGAATTTTGAAGTTTTAGCTAAAGTTGATGGAGAGAAGATTGTTGCAGAGAAAGTAATGCAAGTGCAGCCAGTGACTGTGGAGGATATAATTTCACAGGAGGTGCTTTCGGGGAACATTACAATGTCTAAAACTCCTATAATTTATGCTCCATCCAACCCCCTCACCTTGTAAATTCTCTGATTCATTGATCTTTCCTTCTTTTTTTCCCAAAGGATTGGAACAAATTATAGAAATCTCTCTTTAAGTTTGCTCTTTTTTTTTTCAAAGTTGTAGCAGAGGTAGATTTCTATGAACTGTAAAGTAAACATTAAACAAAACTAGGAGAGCTATCCACTCTCTTCTTATCTTACTATGTGTATTAGAGTTCGACAATCCTGCAGAATCATGGTAAGCCTAAAAATGTATATAAACTATTCTATAACTCCTTTTTTCCTGTTGGTGAATAGATGTTTTATGCAAATCTTGGTAAGTTGCAATTGAACTATTCTAGTACAAAGCTAAGAGAGTAGTGAAATGCTCTTCCAAACTTGTTCTCTAGGAGGGGCCCAAAGTTGAAAAATCACTTTTTTATATATTATCATACACAATCATTACAACAGAAAATGACCATGAAGATTATATAAAGCTGTATAGTATGTTAAGAGATAGTGTACCACTCATTACCATAGCTGCTTTATACGCGAATTTACTTATTTCTTGATAAACGAAACCCCCTTCTGGATACTTGCTGCTAACTCCTTCTTGGCCTTTTCCAACCCGATCCTGTTTTTCAATTTACCAAAAATGCATATCTGAGCTATTTATTTCGAGGAATAATGATCTGGTTATGTGATTTTGCTTTTATATTATATCTTACCTTTCATACTCATTCAAAGGACCGAGTTGATAGATTTCTTCCACTCCGGTTCGGCCTATTCGTACTTTTGTTGCAAAGAAAGGAAGCTCTGTCACCTGCTTATGAACATTGCAGGGTTTAATGGGAATTAGAAAGTTTTTTTTTTCCCTAGTAAAATTCAAGGTTGAAAGAGGAACCTGAGATGCTACAAAGGAGCATTCTATAACACCAGCATCGCCTCTTAATCCTCGAAGGCATGCATCAGCAAACTTAGCTGCAGCAAATGCCTAAAAAATATTTGGCAGGAGTTAGTTTATCTTTGCAAACAATGTTGACCAATAGCCATACAAATTTCGACTATTCGGCCATTTATTTAGAAGGTAACTGATTACTAACCATTGACAGAGTTGCAGACCCAGCTCCAGCTTTTGCCTGAAAATAATGCGCAAAATCATAAATATAGTAATGCCAGCCTGCTTCGGAAATCAGCTATGCACCCAAGACTTAAACCCACTCGGTGGAATTATTTCTAGAATGTAAATAGTTTCAATTCCTGAAATAAAATAATTTTGAAGAATTTATGTCGTTTCCATAGCAACATGATTTAAATGGGAAAGAGTTCAATTTCTATGTTTGTAATAAACAGTTAAGATAAACTTAATTCTTCGTTTTATAAGTCTGGCCAATTCCTTTTCAAAAATTGCATTGTCCCATTAAGCTTTTTGATTTTAAATTCCTTCCATCAGACTAATTCCAAATATAGAATTCTTTTCAATCCACGTGAACCTTAATCATTTGACACAGATTCCACAAAATGCTAATATTATGAATCTCTTTTTTTTTTTTATGATGATGAGATTTCTAACCAAAGTCCTCAATTCGTTCACAAAATATTATTCAGCCTCCAAGTTTACTATCATGAAGATGGAGGACCTTGGCCTATGATTTAAACAGTAGTACACAAAATCGAAGATTTTTGAACTAGATGAGTAATTACTAGATAGTACAACATAACAGTTTAGCAATATACCTCAACAACTTCAGTCCCGCCATTTTGGATGCGGTTGGTGAGGTATTCAGTTTCTTCTGGTGTAAATGTGCAGGGAGGTTTAACCTGCATATAAATGCAATACAAATTTATTGTAGAATTAAAACATCAAAACACAAAAAATAAACTTGAACTCACACTACTTAAGAATAACAAAGTTGAACTATAGTAGAAAAATGCATGTATTTAAATTGGCATAAAAGACCTGTGACAAAAGAGGTAATATTGTAACCCCAGCATGACCCCCAACGACTGGAACATCAACTTCTCGAGGATCAAGACCCAAGACTTCAGCCTGGTAGGAAATCATAAGAAAAAATGACGATTTTTAGTAATAAACTCATAAGTTTCTAAACCCATCCCATTTCTTCAACTGTATTAGGTTTTGACTCCTTTTTCCATAACTCGAGGATAGCTAGCTCAACAGATCCTGTTCAAGTAATGTCATTTTAAATCTTTTTATTTTTATTTTTTCTGAGCAACTATATGCATTGGCTCTGATAATGTACGGAGTAAAGGCATAAAATCAACAGAAGCAGAGAAACTTAAGGTAAGTAGCTTACCACAAAGGTATTTGCTCTAACTACATCCAAGGTCGTAACACCCAAAAGTTTCTTTGGATCATACGTTCCAGCTTTCTTGAAGACTTCTGATGCAATTGCAACCGTTGAATTGACAGGATTACTGATTAAGTTGACAATTGCATTAGGACAGCATTTTGCTATTCCTTCGCAGAGAGTCCTGACAATTCCAGCATTGATGTTGAAAAGATCATCTCTTGTCATTCCTGGTTTCCTTGGTACACCAGCAGGTATGACTACAAGGTCCATCCCCGTTAGTGCACTCTCAAGCTGTGGTTGGCCTAGAAAACCACGCACCTAGAATGCAATGCTTATATAAGCTTTACGTTTATGGGTGGCTTGACTATGCCAATCATAATGTTACTTGAATGCAAGACTAATGAAATATCACGTAGGGAATAAGATAGCGAGCTAACATTACCGCGATTAGTTATGATAATGTCTAATGTCTTCTACTCAAGGAAATCTTTTATTATCCTGTTTGGTACATAGAATCTATAACAGAAATCTCAAGATATCCAATAAACTTTAATCTATATGGCTTTGTGCTAAGTCAAATATAAAATTACTTGGGCGCAAGACTAATGAAATATCATGTACGGAATAAGATGGTAAACTGACTACTGAGATTAGTTGTAATAATTTGTTCTACTTATAGAATCCTTTTATTATCACTGATACATGGAATCTACATGGAAATTCACGTAATATTCAATAAACATGGAACAATCAGAAAATTTTGTTTTATCTCGTTAGTAACAAACATTAGGATTTGGAAAACAAAAATCTTATACCCATGAATAGGAAAATGAAGAGAAAAAGGACAGTAATTTCCCATCCTCTGAGTTTGACTTCTATTATAACACCCCTCAAGTAGCTATAGAAGCTTGAACCAGCTAAGAATCAAGATACTCTTCTTTGAAAAATAAATTGCATATATATATATATATATATATATATATATATATATATAAAATGAGAACAGAAATCAAAACAGCAAGTATTTAACAAAATAAGAAGTCGAAAGCGTTACCACAGCACCAGTATCCATATGACTAACATCAGCAGTCACACCAGGAGCATTAACAACATCGTAAAGATGAAGAACTGAGACGAGAGGATTCATCTTCATCAGCATAGCAAGAGGCTGTCCAATCCCACCGGCAGCTCCTAGAATAGCCACTTTGAAACCCGGGGCACCACCCTTCGCGCGGCAATTTACTGGTTCCAGACCAGACGTTCCCTCAACCTAGTTACACTCGCACAAAACTCATCAAAAATCAGAACAGAAACCAATTACTAGCAGAAGTTTACCCCATTTATCAAAGAGAATCAGTTCATGCGCATAAACCTGGAGATTGGAAGGACGTAAATGAGCAGCTAGTTTGGCCATGCGCTGGGTAGCCTTGACGTTAGTCTCCATTGCAGACAGAGAGAGAGAGAGAGTAGAGACAGGTGCAGGGGAGATGGGTGGAATTCGGAAGGGTCAGCTATATATGTAGAAGCGGATGGATGTCTTCGATCCAAGCAATGTGGAATAAATATTAAAATAAAATTGTTTTATTTTTATTTTCTAAAATATTTATTAATTTAATTTTATATATAATAGTTTTTTGTGTGGAAAGAACAATTCCATCTCCTTATCCTATCTTAAAATTTTCTAGCTTGTGGCTCTACTCATTTTTACCTAAATTTGGCGTGATAACAAATATTAGATGGGTGAAAAAGAGTCTAATATATGAAATATGTGCGTGGATAAAACAGACCTGACCCAAACTCGCAAGTATAATCGACACGTACGGTTCGATCCCTGTTCAGGCATGTTCTACCCACCAAACAGTTCGGTCTTGGTTCCATAATTTCAAAAAGTGTGGGTAACAATTCGATTCACTGTTTTGGATGTCGAAAGCTGTAAAAACCGAACCGAACTATGGGTGAAAATTCAATTCAAAATCTGTTAAAATAGACCCAAATTTTTGAAAAACCATATCATATCTAAACTAAAAAATAAATAATTTTTTTTAAAAGTTGGAACTAACCAAGCTTGGATCGAATCATGAAACACATTTCAATCTCAGTTCAAGGGTGGACTGATAACTCTTAAAATAGAATTATTTTATACTATTTTTATTTAATAAAACTCGTGTGATTTGAATGAATATAAAAGAAATTAGGTCAAAATAATAGAAATTGTTGTAAATCGTTGTAGCAGTTAAGACTTTAATGATTTTTATGTATATTTTTAGAAAATTATATTATTAGCATTAATTTGAATTTTCTTGTTATCATAATTAGCCACAGATTTACTAACGAGGTCGGATTTCTATTTGAATGATAAAGAGAGAATGAGAAGTGCTGGAGGAATCCCTAAAATTAAGAAATAGAGGAAAAAGTGAGCAAAAATCTTAGAAGGATAATGAGAGTGAGGTGGCTGGATCTTAAAATCAAGGAAAGAAAAAAATAGTTGGCTGACAATTTTAAAAGAATGAGAAGAGAGAATGTGAACTAAAAAAAATAAAAGAAAAAATCACAGTTTTAGTGGGCCGGTGAGAAGAGAGAGAAAAGGAGGGTGTGGAATAAAAGAAGAAAATCATTCATTCTCTTGGTGGCTAGCATCTCCATGCCAGGAGACTTCTCTAGAGCAAATTCTTTTACAAAAGAGCATCAAGACCACAATTCTTCGTCTACTTTTTTATTTTCTTTTGATGAATATTTTTATTTTAGATTTCATTGTCATGATTATAAGTTAAGTTTTTAATCTTGATTATGAAAGAAAGTACTCGTTACGTGCTTTATTTTATATCTATAAAAATTGTTATTTTTTCATTGGACAATCTATCATGATATTTATTGTTTAATTCGAATTGTGTCGACGTGCAAATTTGATGTTACATGTTTCTATTGTATCGAAAGGTAGATAGAAATTTTGATATTGATTAAATAAATTAAATTGTTGCAAAATAGTTGACATCAATTTGTTTGACATTAAGAATAAGATTCTAAAGAAATCCGGATTAAATTTTGTCTTTTCAAAAATCGAAAAAAATCTTAAAACGAATTTAACTAGGCAATTCGAGAGAACCCTAGAAAATATTAGTTCTTGCTGTTCAATGAAAAATGTTGTAGTTTTCTGTAACATCAGTAATAATTTGCATATAACGAGGAAATCAACTATAACCAAAGCTTTCATCATCGTAATCTTCTTAAATTATTTCAATCTATTTTTTTATTATATCTGAATAAATTCTAATTTTATATTATTCTACCGCTCACGCCATTTTTCTTATTATTTCATTTTTATTTTGTATAGTTTTATAGCAATCAAATTTAGTTAAGATTATACTCGTGAGATCGACTTTTATTTACTCTTTATTACTTTTTTAGCGATACGTACACTTGCGTTAAGTGTAAGAAATCACTAACATGGACTCCAATCAAACTTGCTTGTCTCCACCCCTTACTACAAATATTACCACTTTAATCATAGTTTAACCTTTAGGTTCATATTTTTTATAAAGCTATCGTTTTGATATGATTGTTGTTAATCATTGAACTTTCGTCGAAAAGGTTGTGGAAATAAATTTAATACGTTCTAAACAACTGATCTCGAGAAACATATCTTCTACTAATTCTATCAAAGAAGAGAAAAACATAAATTACAAAATAAGTAAATATCATATAATATAGGAATATTCCAATTTAAATAAAAATAGTTAATAATAAATTAAAATATATATGTTGAATGAACTAAGAATAAAAATATTAATAAGAAGAAATTAAAATATATATGCTATTGTTGGTTTTGTGGTATCAAATCATTTACTATTAATACTAGATATTTACTTTTCATTATTATAAATCCGTGAAATTATAATATTGATAATATTAATGATGATATTGATAAAATTTGAGAGTTAGAACTTACATTTTCAACAGTAATTGCTTGTTTATCCACTTGCATCTTCACCTTAAAAAAAAAATAATGCGTTTGATTTTAAAAGAAATAAAAGTTGGTGGAAAAATAAAAATAAAAATAAAAATTCAATGTGATTATTGTATTTATACGTATTTGGTAGTTCAACTTAGGGTGCGGTCCAGGTCGATCTGGTTCCAAGACAAATTCGGTCTGGACCTTTCAGGATTTTTATCCCAGTCCCAAAATAGATCATGGGAGGAACTGGTTCAGTACATGTTCCTCCCAACTCAATCCAATCTATTTTTTTTTTTAAATCTAAAATAAATCTTCAGCACTAAAAGAATATCAGTAGTAGAAGGGTGGTGTTTTGGAGGAAAAGTGGAGGAAGAAATGTCGGTCGCAAGGCCCCTTCATCGGAACCTAGAATCATCGTTCACCTCGACCTTGACTGCTTTTACGTCTCGACCTCGACCTCAACCTCAACCTCAACCTCAACCTAGACAAGATTTCGAAGCTGTTGGACTAGATTTTGAAGTAGATCGTACTCGAGCTAAGCTCAAGTGACTGGTCAAGGCTGAGACTAAATGATCGGACAACGGACACGGTTGTGAGTGTGCGACTTCAATAATTCGGTTCGGTCTGCACTCTACAAATGAGAGGTTGAGACTTGAGAGATATGCGAGTGAGACTTTGAGAGTGAGAATTGCAGATTAGGATCCGATCATTGGCGATGAAAGGGGATGAATGATGACATGTTTGGCATTTAGGGTCAAATGACATCTGCGCTGACCCATGGGCCGGTTCTCCATGGTTTGGCCCATTTTTGCTCTTTGGAACTACAGACTGGATTATGGACCGCAATTCCAGTGGTAGAAGGACCGATCCCGGACCGAACACCATGGAAGATGGATCGAAACTGAATCAAAACCGTCAGTCTGATCCAGTTCCGTTATCCCAGTCAGGTTCTGCCCATCCCTAGTTCAACTACCACAATTAGTATATATTTTCAGAAATGTCAAATCATATATAAACACAATGAAATACTAATGTTAGTTGATGTTTTTAGATATTTCCAAAATAGAATGTGATCATAAATTATAAAACTTGGAGCACGATCAAATCACCTCATCATTTGCTTATATTGAAATATTTAAAAGATATATTACTCCTAATTTTAATCGTACATTTAGAAATGAACTTATCAAAATGCTTAATAATGATATAAAAAATGATTTCATACATTTGTCTTGCAAATGGTATTTTCAATGCACATGAGAATTATTTTTGAAGTTATCAGTTTGAAGTGATCAGAATTTGTGACTAAACTAAGGTCAAGCCATTGGAACAAATTTAGAACCTTTGTGGCCACGATAGATAGCCATGTCCACAACAAAATGTACAACCAATTACATCATATGAAAACAATTATAAAAAAGGGTCAATATAATCTGCAAATGTCACGAGAAGAAAAGTAATTTAAAGGCAATGAATAATTGATACAAATGAGTACAATCTTTTACCAATTCAAATCACGTGTAATAATCAAAGAATCAGAAGAATCTCAACTCAGCAGCATACATATATATATGTAATGCAATTCAACTATTTATTGAACAAACAACAACAAAATCAAAGCCTGCACCTGTGTAGTTAGTTGTTCTGAAAATCTCGTCTACATCAATTTTCTGGTGCAGCTTTTTGGGACGTGAATGCTGTGAAAATTTGGTTCCTTTGGAACCGTCAGAGTCCTTTTTCGAGATGTCTGCCGAGGAGTCGGACGAGAAGAAGCTAAAATTTCTGATCCCTCAAATGTTTTTGCTGCTTTCTTGTTTGCTTCCTCAAGTCTTGATGAAGAAGATGAGGCTTCTTTTGCTCTAGAAACCATTTCCTTTCTGCTTAAGGCATTCCTATCAACAAAAACACTAACTAATGACTTGGTAATGTGGTTCAGAACAACATCTATGATTAGAGGCACAAACTTATTGCACTCACCCATGATGTCTTGTTAGTTCCTTCTGTACTTTGTCTGTCTTGCTTCTTTCCAAGCCGTACTTTGATTTTTCTGTTCTCGTTCGAGTCGTTCCTTGTTTCTTGGTTGTAAAAGCACTTATGGGTGAGATCTTTGAATATAATTGCCTTGGTGCTGTTGAAGTCTTCTTCGCCAAAATGGGTTGTATACTTTCCTGGTACAAACCATCGTTACAGAAGCTTTAATGTCATCTATCTCGATCACGATGACAAAACTTAATTTCGACAGAAGCTTACAAGTTGAGCAGCTTGTGATTTCTTCTTCTCATGTTCTTCTTCTTCTTCTATGTGCTTCTTTTTCCCGCATTCTTTGAGACAGTTTTTCTTCATGTTCTGTGGCTTTTCCACCTGGAGCTTTTCAGAAGTGGCCATTTCCCATGAAGGATGATGAATCTTTTTCTCCATCATATTTGCTTCTCTAAGTATTCCTCTTTCCTAAAATAGCCAAAATTGTATTGTCGAAATTCAATATCCATGTTTTCCATTTATAAAAAAGAACAGGAAGGAAGTATTTAACATACATCAGTTCTTAGCCTAAAAGGTTTTGGATTTGTTGGCTTTGGTTTCTTATTCTTCAACCCTTGACCACCATAGGCAACAGAAGAATTCTCTTTCAAAGGATTCCTAAGAGCTTTCTTGACCTGCGTTATTACAAATGTATTAGGAAACTCAAAAAGTGAAATGAAAAACAAACGATAACGAATCGGAAGCCAAACCTTGATAATGGTCATTGAATTATCATGTTTGCCGAAGGTTACTCTTCCTGAATTGCCATCTCTAGGATTGAGTTTCCTGTAATGATTTAGCCATCCAACATTTTAATGCATGAGAACAACACAAGAACTAATTGAAAGATACTGAAAAGCTGCATTACAGCACCTGTTATAACTAAATACGGTATTTTCCTTCTCATCATTGTCAGCACTTCCACTTTCATTCTCTTTATTAACAGGTTCTGCTACATTTTCTTTATCATCAGTCTCCATAATTTCTGTGAGTTCCCCATTTTCTGAGTTAATATTTACGTTCTCCGTGCAATCAGTTCTTTCATTCTTACCCTCATCCACGTCAAGGAGTTGGCCAACATCAGGTTCTGCTGATGTTGAAGAAACCATATTTTTATCTGATTCAAATTCTGAGACTTTAAGAATTATCTGAAGATCTTCATGCCCATTAGAACCGTGTCTTGAATTATCATCCATCTCCATGTCACTAGAATCATCTTTAACTTCTACGCTGTTCTTAGGCTCTATATCGCAGTTTTGTGAGAGCTTTTCCTTGTTTTTTCTCTTTGAATGACTTGAAAGTTTGACATTCTTGCCTTTGAGCTTGTGAGAGTATAGCGAATCAAAAACTCTCGATTTAACTTCTCGTCCTCTTGGTTTTTTCTTCCCTACGTCGGAAGGAAGTGACTCGTCCTTATGTCCATTCGTAATATCGAGTTTCTTCATGGCTGCACATAATGTTCTCATAGGGGTATTCAGTTCATTAGCCTTTATCTTTGCACTCTTTTTTGGAGAGTTAAAAACCAAAGACTTTACTACCTTCAAAGTCTTTGGTGCTGAAACCGACAGCCCTTTTACGTTCCGGACGCTTAAAAATTTTCTGGGAATCGAAACTCGTTTTCCATTCCTTGGAGTAGTCAGAGCCTTGGTCAATGCAAAAGATTGTTTTGCCTCTGCAGTAGGAGTTCGTGTAATTCTAGTCCTGCCAAGAAGAGGTTTGGCTTTCACTTTGGAATCTACATTTCTTTTAGAAACTGAAGAGATCAGGGTGAGTTTTGGTAATCTAGACTTGGAAGATTTTGGAGGAGCTGTAAGAGGGCCGTTCACATTTCTACAAACCAAAAAACAAAAACTAGTAACTATAATTGCAAATCCGATACAACAGAAATCAAGGCAAGAGATTCTTTGCTTTCATTTCAAACCTTGGTGCTCTTCGATATCGAATATTGGGACTCCTTGCAGCCATGACCTGTAAAAATCTACCCAAATGAAAATGTAGGATTACGTGGAACAAAATTACTAAGCAAATTGATCATAAGACTCACACGCATGACGAAATTCTTGTATATTGCTTCTGCATCTATTTCTTCTTCGTGCTTTTGGTCACATCCTGTCGAAAACGAAGATCACAGCAAAATCAGAAACTGAGACTTTTTTTTAGGAAAACTCGAGGAGGAAAATTATTTCGGCAGAAGAAATTCATAAATTAGAGGGATTAGATTATATACGTCAAATCTCAAATCTATATCTCTCACATTACTCATCGTTTCAGTGTAGCTTTTTTGAGAATTGGAGCTTAAAGCAGGTAAAATATTAAGTTATTCAGGTTATAAGTAGCTTATGGAATCATTTCCCTCATTTTACTCTGCAATCAAGCACTAATTTCAATGAAATCTAAGAACTAAGAGCATCAGACTGGCACAGCTTCAGATTAGTAAAAGAAAATGCAATAACAGGAAGTAAATCTGAGTTAAAGTAGGAAAAAAAAGGAAGAATAACTGACCGAATCGCGAGCAAAACCAGTAGCGATCGTCAGGACAAGATTTATCAGGCGCGGTGAAGTCAACGAACTTAGGAGCCTCGATTGTCTCATAAATGTCTTCCCCTTCCTCTCCGCCATTTCCCTTCAGAACCTGAGTTTGTACCTCCATTTCCAGCTTCAACACGATGAAAAGAGCGAGAGAGCGAGCGAGAGAGAGAGAGAGAGGAGATACGAGTTCCTTCGGGCAGATTTGAATATTTGTTGTCCGTAAGTGACCGTTGGAGAGGTTCCGAATCGAACAGCTTTGGGGGAAGGGGGGGCAATTGCGTCAATTACTCGGTTCGTTCTTTTGCCAAAGATGTAACGGACAATGAAAACAAGTTTAAATCTTTCAAGCATTTTTTAATTTACGGTTTTGTCCATCGTTTCAGCTGAAAAACATGTGTTTTCTTACTGTTTTGCCCTTCAATTGTATCTCTCTTCTACCTCCTAAGACGTTAATGTAATTGACCAACCATGTTTAGCGAACACTATTATCGACTCACTTTGCGTGTTGAAATTACGTTAAAGCAAAGGATAGTCGTGCTTCGAAATCTTCTGAAGTTATTGTCTGATTTGAATCGAACTATCTGGAATGAATCGTTTCATGTATAAGTAGTGTTAAATTCTCAAATTCCTACCGTTGTTATTTTGGCTGCACAGACAATACAACCGTTGTTATTTTGGTTTTTTTTATTGTAGTCTCTAACAAAGAACGTATATAAATTGATTTATTTTATAATTATTAATATATTTATGTATTTAATTATAATTATACGTCGATAACTATTAAAAAGTCAAACCTAATTAAATAATCAAATAAAAATGAACTTTAACTTTAGTTAAATCATGAAGCACAATATATAGATAAAAGTAGTTAGTTTTGAGTTTGTTGATGAGTCGAATTTAACCTAATCTCCCGAAAATAAATCCGACACCGTGGTCCTCTGTCAAATGCCGAATTTTTATTTCTCTCCGTCTCCCGTGCGCCGAGAGAATACAGACATTAAGGTAAAAGTTCTCTTAGTAGAAAAGTCATTATGAATTAGAAGATCAAAGCCAACCGGTTCCAACTCAACAATGATTTATGAAAACTAATTCCAAAAACCATTCCTCAACTATCGATTCTAATGCAATGAACTCGGTTTTGGTTTTAACGAAATTAAATTTCTCGAATTAAGTCTAAATAGAATGTTATCGAATTGAGTATTATTTTAGAGATAATAAAAGAAAAAAAGGAATATTTTCTCATAATGTACATCTTCCTATAATTTACTTATTATCTTCAGCAATGACACTAACACCTTGAATGACAACCATTCAATCCATTTAGTTATAATTACATTAATCAAAAGAAGAAATTTATAATAAACTTCTTTGCTTTGCTTTACAATTTGTGTATGTCCATCTTTACAAGCGAAGGTGATGGCAGCCTGAAGCTCAAAGTAAGTTATAAAGTTGTTGCTTCTGAGCTTAAAAAATAAGAAATTTCAAGCATGGTATTATCATTTAACAGAGATGCATCTCTTCAGTTCTCTATTCCAGCTAATGCAATTCATGAACTCACCTGAACAAATTAATGAATTCTCTCCTCCTCGGAGTAGTTGTCATCGGCTTTTCCAGTCTCACGACTCCTCAAAATGATGATCAGTCTCGTCAAAGATTTCCTCCTACATTAATCCAAAAGTAGTGTGAAATTTCAAAGGCACCAATCAGGAACTCTTTCTTTTCCCCTTGTCTTCTACTTACACGTCGAAATTCCATTTAATGTCATTATTTTTCGGTTTCCAATTCGATTTAACTTTTCACTTTCAATCTTGGATCTGTTGGATATGTGGATATCTCATAGAATGTTAAAGCTAAGAAAGTATTATAGAGACATCAGCGAGAACAAAGAGGAGTTGATTGATTACCTGCAAAAGCTCTTCAATAACATCTTCCATGGTGATAACCCCAACAGCTTCTTCTTGTTCAGGGAGTTTTGGGAGAGCGCTTCCATCAATTTGTAGAACGTCAGAGTACATCTCTTTACTCCACTTTCTGCTCTTAGAACCACTTCTGTAACAATTACTTGCACTGTTGGGAAAACTCTTCCATTTCTGAAGTGATCTCTTGGCTTTTAAGATCCTCTCGTGGGTGGTTTTTTCATCATCAATATCAACATTTACATCTCTCACCGAATCTACTTTGAGAGAGAGAGAGAGAGTTAACAAATGATCAATGATATTAAAATAGTTCAGGTTACCATTACCACACGACATGGAAATAAGATTTGATTTGTCAGAAACCTTTTGCTAAATTTCAGGGTTTCATGTCATTCAAATTACAGCCGAATAAATTAAATTTTAAGTTTACAGAGATATTACTCACAATCTGCAGGTTTAGTCTCGGGCTGCTCAAGGGTTTTGTTGCTCTGGTGAACAACAATTGCCATGTGGCTATGACCTTTCTGAAACTCATTCAATATGTCGTATAATGGCATATTTTCTGGAACCCTACGTACAAAAAACTGTTTTAATAATGCAATCCGTCACAACAATGAGCCGCAAGTCGCTCGAATATAACCTTCATACAACTACCATACCGAGGGATCCTGCGAACTGTAACACTCTTTACGGGTACTTCATCATTTGGGTGAACAGTCAGCAAATTCTTGACCTTGATCAAAACACTGACTATTAAGGAAAGATACGAAGTAGAAGTAGCAAGTAATCAGAAAATCAGATCCATGAAGATTAAATAAAATAGAACCAAAATACAAACAATTATTAGAAGATGAGTAAATCTAAATAAAGTCAAGGAAATGGATCAAATGTAGATTGTTAGATTTGGGTGACTTGAATTCTTTTGAGTCGGCCAATGAGTTTGCACTACAATCTTATTTGGGATTTTATAAATTCATGTAAATTAGAGACAAAAAATTCAAGGTTTTATTTGAATCTTATTTTATCCTAAGCTCGTGGTGTTTTCTAAAAAAATTTCAATGTAAATATGTATCTCTTTTTGTTTTTTTTTTTTTTTTGGTTATTGTTCGATTTCTAGTATAGGTGATCTTTGGTCGTTGGTGAGAATGGAAAAACAGATTAACATGGTAACTATTATCATAAACACTCAATTATATATGAACAGAATAAAAAAGGGAGTAGATAAACATTCTGACCAGAATCAGCCCAATAATGTTTGTTGGTTCTTCATAATAAACAGGTACTCTGCTGTGCCCTTTCTCCATAATCAAGTTCATCAACGTCCTAAATAGTTAGAATCATCAGTAATATGTAATCAAATTCAAATTTACAATATAGGCGCACGCTTATAGATGTCTAGTTTTTATGCATCAAACCTGTCCAGCTTGGCATTAATGTCAATGGAAAAAGTATCAGATATAGGAGTCATTGCATCACTAGCAGTTTTCTCGGTGAGTTCAAGTGCTCCAGCGATAATTGTGGTCTCATCATGTGTCAGTTCACCACCCTTTCCAGCCTATAAAACATCAACCATAGGATTTACCACAAGGCACATCAAATGTAGGTAATGAGGACAAATGTATAGAATCATGATATGACAGAAGAAAGTAGAAGAGAGAAAAGATGCATCTCTTCTGTCCCAACAAGGCAGGTTGAAAAAAGAGAGTCGGGATATAAGTACGGTGTATCTTTCATTTCAATACTTTAGTACATACCTCATTACCATGCAAATTTACAAGCGTTTTTAGCTCAGCTCTACGAAAAAGAGCTGAACGTTCATGGCCCAGAAGATAGTCAAGCAGCTGACACATAAAGAAAACTTGTTAAAAATTAGAAGACAAAACACGGTCATTTAACTTAACAAACATCACCTTGCTAATTGGATATGCCACAGGAAAGCAGATCCAAACAAGAACTCGAACTAGAGGTGCAACTGTGGCGCCAATAGTCAGACCATGACGTGAACAAACAGATTGTGGTATGATCTGCACGCACAAACAAACATAAGTTTAGACATTCAATCAACCTGATCTAACTTGAACACCAACTTTGAAAGTGTAGAAAAAAGTTGTACAAAGCCTTCCATTTCATTTTTTTTCCCAAGTGCCCAATGTACACATCTAAAACATGGTTGTCTCCTTGTCATCCAACACCCTCTACTTCAAATCAACATTGTCTTCTCCATTATTATCTTCTTTAACTTCCACCTATTATAGTGTTATTCAACTGCTCTGTAATTCTTGATTTGTTTATAGCTTAATCTTTTTTTGTTCGATGCCATGTACAGATGTTTATATACACCATGCCATTATCACATTTCAAGTCAATGATTTCTATGTAAGATCAAGATCGTTGTAAATTGAACTAGTTTGAATTAAATATTCCAACAATCTTTTTCGCATTATGAAATATCCCTGGCAAAAATTTTTAGCCTTAGCACAAGTTAGTAATGAAATAGCTGAAATATCCAAATAAATGTTTGAAAACTTAAAGTAGAGGGAGAGAGATGATTTCTTTTTTCGGAATGATGATCTTCCAATCCTTTTGTACAGTTTTTACTCCTCCCTTCAAGATCACTTTTATTTACATGTGAGCTCTATAAGAGGACCCTTTCATTTAGTTTCTAGCCCTTAGAGAGTTATCTTAAAAGCCAAGCCAAACACCCCCACATAACTATTATATATATCTTATATAGATATTGAGAAGATTGTATTTCAACTTTTTCTCACCTCACCAAATAGAAGAATTAATGTCACCGAGATAATAATAGCAACCCAAGCTGTAACAAGAGTGTCAAGAAATATGGGAAGTGCCTGACAAGAAAATGGCAATTTCAAATTTAGTTACTCTTTTTTCAGATGAACGATGAATGAAGCCAGCTATAACTTGTTCAGTGGTTTCAATTTCTATACCTCCATTGCAGCAGCATTACATATTAATAAGGTGCAAAGGAGTAAATGCTGGTTTTTGACAACTGGCAATATCTTCGCTGTCAAACACAATTATAATTAAATCAAATTATTTTAAATATTTGAATAGGCAGAACTAGTCGTAAAAACAGTTTCACAAATGAAACCATCAATGATTTTGCTCAACACTAATGAAAGTAAACAAAAAAAAAAAAAAAGATACTTCACCAAAGTTTTTTTTATTAATCACGGATTCAAAATCTGTCAAACATTTGCCAAATGACATGATATGTATCAACATATTTCTTCTATGCTCCCCATCTGATTCTAGCAGGTTAGTGTTAGTTATCTCCATTCTGCTCCCATGTTCTCATAGCTTTTTAACAAAGTAAGAAAGCAAATATGTAATTGTAATTACATACCTAAAAATTATCAAACAACTAAACTAAAATTTGAGATGTGCATCATTAACTGTCAATAAACTTTATAATTCATTGATTGAAATAATCATATGCACAACAAAGACAAGGCAAAATATTGACATTTGTTAAAATGGAATCAACGTACAAATAACCATCAGTTTTCCGTTTGTGATATTCAAATCTTAAATAGTTCATTTAACACGACTTGACACCAATGATGTCGAGATACTAATTGACCCTTTCAGTAAGCATCAAAGTAAAAATAAAGAAATATATAAATAATTAATTATTATCAACCAAATGACTTAACCTTTTGAGATTCGTAGTAGTTTATCATAGTATCACGATCAAGAGATCTTTAAGTTCAAATATCAACTAAAGCAATTTAACCCAATTTTTAAAAAATAAAAATCAATAGAAGAAACTGGCCTATATACATGACTAGAATATCAAGAAATATATAAATTATTAAATTATTTTTAACCCAACATCTTAATTTTTTAGGATTATTGGTAATTTCTCATCTAGAGTAAGAAGGGTGAAGAGTGGCACTAAAAATAAATAAATTTTTCAATACTGCCAAAAACAGCCGATGGTAATTACATTTTTTAAAAGAAAAAAAAGAAAGTCATATTGTCAAACTGTAGATCATGATGATGTGAACAAAGATATTCAGAAAACTTGATTCAGATTAATACGTATAAAAGAAAGTCTATGGAGGTGAATGTCAGATTTGTTATGGATTAATCGTTCTCTTCTCACCCCCCATCAAAATTCACGTAATAATTGCTTCTGCAATCCTCACTCCTCCACCAACTTTGTCATATATAACAAATTTCCCCCCACGAATCGGGACAGAAATAGGAAAACAGCAATAATTAAAAAATCAAAAACACAAAATTACCGGCATGCTTGCGATCGGAAGGGGTTCCAGACTTTGCAAGAACTTCGAGATCGACCAAGCTCATAGACATTAGGCCCAAGGTAAGACCAGACATCATGCCCGCAAAAAGCACCAAAAGCACGACAGCCAATATGCGAATGAAGAAGTTGGAATCGCAGCATTCATACTCCACGGCCATTCAGATGTCTCTCCTCTTCTTTCTCTCTGCAACCTCCTCCCCAAGCTCTTACAACACAAAACCCAATCTCCTAAACACACGAAACCACGTAAAAATGCAATGACACGTTGAACAAAACGTTGTTCGGCTCTCGTCCACCCCCTCCGTTGGCAAAACTCACAGAAAATAAGACAGACTACAGAGTTTGACAGCGCGCGCCAGAAGGAAATAACATTGAGAGAGAGAGAGAGAGAGGTGGGGGGTCATTCGTCAATGGGCCGTTGCTTAGAGAGAGACACGGAGAGGGGTCTGATTTAAAAGACGTTGTACGGCGGAGACGTGTGTTCCTCTGTTTGCTGACGTGGCCCCCGCCAATAACCGATCTTGACTGAGCTCGTGAACCAGCCCAGCTCGCTACATAAATAAAATTAATTAATTCCTCTAAATCAAATTAAATCCATTTAAATTCCCCCTTTTTAAACTACCTAATTTGTTTAGCTGGTTTAAGTTAAAGGAGTCAATTTCTGGATTAGAGTTGAATCTTTTTATACAATAATATTATAAACGTTGAAGTGCAACTCTCACTGACAGATGAAATTTTGTCGTCTGTCAAATTTAATACGTATATATCATATTTTTTACAAATCACATGTTTTATTCTGATTTGTACATCTGCTACGACTCATAACTCAAATTCAAACTCTATCAATTTTTCGGCGTAATCTGAAATAGTCAAAGAGAAAATCAATAGAATTCAAAATTAAGTTAGAAATCGTCGAAAATATCAGAAATTACGTTAAAATATGTAATTAATTGAAAAACACGATATATGTTTATTGAATTTAATGAATAAATTGACAAAAATGTGAAAGATCAAGATTCAATTTTATGGCTCGACTCAACTTACGTTTAGTGATTCTATACATGTGATATCGCAGATTAATTATATTAATAAAATTATTTAAAAAAAGAATCAAATGGTAAGATTAGATTAGACGATGTGTTTAGTATTTATTTAAATGAAATCAAGAGAGTCGAATTATTAATTAATTATATAATATAGTCAAAAAATATAAATTATAAATTATATTTATATTATTAATTAATTAACTATATAAAGTCTCAGTCATAATTCTTGATTACTTTGAAATTAATGGTTTCCTAGTTACATCTATCTATTTATCAGAGTAATAATTTACCCAACTATTGGTTTACTTATTGATTCCACCGTACTATATATCGATCGACCAAATTCTATTAATCGATAAATCGATCAGCTTCTAAGATCTAAAACCTACGATTGAACCCAATAATCAAAATAGATCGAGAATTAAACCCAATAACTTTAATTTCTCTACGAAGTTAGAGTCATCCCGCTATTAACTAAAATTTATTTATTTTTGCTAATTTTTAATATAAAATGATTAAATCATTTAAAAAGTAACACGATAATATAGAAATGTCTACTTGTAATTAATGTAATTTAATAATCCGCGATAAGTCGTGAAAGGGTACCTAAATTATCATAGCTAATTGTATAGATATCACTTTATAGTAATTTGACAATTAGCCTAATCACTTGATTAGTTCGTTTAGTAAATTAATTAAATTTAACTCGACTTCGTAAGTCTCTCAAGGTTATGTGTCCAATAGGCAAACACATAAATATTTTTTGAGTAAGAATAAATAATTTTAGTAATGAATTTTTATATTTGTCTTGTTAAAACTAGACTATATATCTGGTGACGTGAAATGAATATATTTTATATAATATGATTATATTGGATTGAGATATATTAAATTATATTATTATTGTAATTTTTGTAAATTAAGAACAATTATATTTAATTATAATGATCAAAAGAGTACAAAACTAGAAATATGTGCATCGCCGGTTAAATTTTCTGAAGATGAGAAAACCAACAGGAAGGGAACGAAGAGACCTCTTACAGTGGAAGCCTCCATAGCAGAGGCGGCTCCCACAGTCAAAGGAGGATTTGAAGCTTATGATCAGCGAGTTCTCGTTGTTTCGAGTGAATTCGAATACGAGAAATATGAAAATTTAAATGTTTTTAAAATTTTGTAAATTAAAAAAAAAACCAATATTTGTAATTTTCCCGGCTCAATTCAACTCTTTACGTCGTCTAACAGATCTTGTAACACTATAAAATTTCATTCAAAATTATGCAATTTCAAATTCTTTCAAGTTTTAAATTCATTTATTGGAACTTATTATTTCCAAGATTTAAACTAAACAAAATTATGTGTCTGTTGACCTAACTCGATTTAAATTATAAATATTAAATGAATGACTAAAAAGGAGGATATTCGGACAAAGATATTAATCTAAAAACAAACTAATTTTATAAAATAGCATTCATCTAAAGAAATTGTAAAACTAGCCCTATGTTAAAAGCGCGTAAATTAACAAATTGTTGGGAGAGAGAGAGATAGAGAGAGAGAGAGAGAGAGGCTATGGCGGGTTTGACGGAGGACTGAGGGGGAGTGGAAGAATTGTTGACGGGGTTTGACAGAAGCTCGCATCTACTGTCTCCATTTCTTCTCCATCGACGCTTACACTCTACTGTCTGAGATTCTGGTGCACAGATCTGCACTCTCCCTACAGTTGAAATCTCTAGTTCGAGTATCTTCCTACTTATAATCGCTTTTCATATGCTACTTCTCTAATTCCGCATCACCTCCCTCAGCTTTTGTTTCAATTATCTTTTTATTTTCTTTTCTAGTTTCTACTTTTTAGTGAATTAGAATGTGGATGCTTTATCAGTTGTCTGTATTTTTTACGTTCCAATGTTTGTTTTTGCTTCCATTATTAAACTATTTGGGAATCTTTTACGGAGCTAGATCTGAATATGAAGAAATGAAAAGCAAAGATGCTACGCTATGAAGAATTATAACCGAAGAAAGGTCAATTGCTTGTTTGGATTATAACCGAAGAAAGTGCTGTAAATTTGGAAAGGCTGGGCAAATGTTTCTTTCCAGAAGTAACCAAAACTTTCGACAGTTTCAAATTATGCGTCATTTACCACAATTTCCATCTTTCTTTCTTTTTTCCAGTCTTTTATGGGTTCCTGATTTGAAGAACTCACTACATGTGAATCGTAATAGGTTTCTTTTTAGAGTTTATTCAAATGTATTGTTTCTGCTGTAAGCAAAAATGTGTGAAAGACCGAACATAAATGTTACAGTCATAGCTACTGTTTGTTATTTTTTTAATTGGTAAGCTTTAAGTTGTGTACCTCGTTGTTCTTTATTAAGCATGACGTTGTTTTCGAAGAAATTCCAATGCCTGGTTACCAGAATGTGCATAATTTTGGAAAAAGGTTGTGATGATAAAAGCCGCTAATTAGTTGTATCTACGACCATGATGGCCTCTTTCAGGTCCATTTCTTTTATAAATCATGTCAAGGAGACCAAATCCAGCTCGGCGCAATACTGATGGTGAAACGATTCCATTTGTGGGCTTGGTGCATTCTAAATCACGCTCATCTTCACTAATATCAATAGGGCTGCTAATTGTGGTACCTTTCCTCGTTCATCTTCTCTTGTTTATTCATACTATTTTTTTGGGTTAATGATCAAATATTACTTAAATCTGTCCCCCACACTGTTTAAATGAAGCTCATTTGTTTAAAAACCACACTCGAAAGGAAATTTTTGACGGTGAAAGTTATTGATGAATTCAGCAATTAAAACTTTCCGTATAAAAAATAATTAGTGAGTCACTGACTATTTTTTGGTTGTCAAAAAATTGTAGGGAACAGTTCTTTTTATTGGATATTGCTTTCATGGATCAGGTACGTATTAGGACTTTAAAATTATTTACTCCTCCTTAAAGAAACTTGCATCTGAGTTAGGACACTCATGGGTTATAAACCATGTCAGCATGGAGAATCCTATGAGCTTCATATCTTAAAAATAAAAGAGTTTACTTAAGATCTTAACTGAAATTGAGGTTTTAGCTTCTACACATTGTATTTGTTTAGTTGCTTTTTTAGGCTGAGCAAGGTTGTTTCTGTATTTCTTGGCAGGTGGACAAGGAAGTGACTTAGAGGCATTGAGTCGAGTTGAAGGTGACCTTTTAGTGCATGCTTTTCTTTATTTGGGAAGTTTTTTTACTGCAGAAATAACTTGAGCATTTAAATGTTATATGTCAGAAGAAATTACAATTTGAATACTTAGATGATGCTTAGTCTTGGCATGCTTAGTGCTAATAAAGAGTATCAAACTTTATGTTTTTAAAAGTCGGTGGATGTAAGTCATCATAGATAGGTTGTAAAATCTTTTGATATAAGGTGATGCGTAAAGTTTATATAAGAGATAGTGCTGATACTTTTGGCCTTGGGGTTATAATTTTTCTTGCAAGTGATTTTATTTTTCAGATAAACTAGTGGAATCGTAACTAAGATGTTGTTCTATCTAATTTATTCCATCTATACTATAACTTGTCCCCTTACGTCTAAATCAGTTTTTTTTTAAATTGTTGCCATGATAAATACCACCAAATCTAGAAACTAGCTTTTGGATTAGTAATTTTCATCATGTATATATTTCTAACAGTGGTCTCTCTCTCTCTCTCTCTCTCTCTCTCTCTCTCTCTCTCTCTCTCTCTCTCAAGATGGAATGATGATTATATAGTGGAAAACACGCTCTTGAAAAAGTCTTGAGTTGTAGATTTCGGAGAAAATATGAATAGGGTTTATTCCCCTATGATTACTAAAATTTCAAGTACATTATTATTGTTTACTGAAATTTAGAGAACATTTCAAAGTTTTTTGATGTGTATAAATCATGTATATACACAGGTGGAGTTTCATGCACAATGGAAGTTCAGAGAGCATTTCCAATTCTAAAGAAAGCATATGGAGATGCCATGCATAAAGTGTTGCATGTAGGCCCTGATACTTGTTCAGTGGTATCCAAGTTGTTAAAAGAAGAGGACACTGATGCGTGGGGTGTGGAACCATATGACTTGGACGATGCAGAACCCAAGTGCAAGTCGCTCATACGTAAAGGAATTGTACGTGTTGCTGACATCAAGTTCCCTCTTCCCTATCGGTCAAAGTCGTTTTCTCTTGTCATAGTATCGGATGCATTAGATTACTTGTCACCCAGGTACCTTAACAAGAGTCTTCCAGAGTTATCCAGAGTATCATCCGATGGTGTTGTTATATTTGCTGGTATGCCTCCCATGATCTGACCAAATTTATTTCTTTTATATATTGCAAAAATACTAATTTGTTTGAACCATATTAGAAGGAATTATGGACTTTATAGTTGGAAATTCTATAGTGACACTAAGTGGGGACCCTAGTGAAGAAAAATCCAAGATTTCTTTATGGGCAATGACACAAGTGTGTTAGAATACACAGGAAGAGTCTTTGGTTGTAATATGTTGTATGAAACAAAGTTTAGATTAGTCGATTAAGGATGCAGTTCTGGACTACTACTGGGCTACTGATGGAGATGATTGCAGAATTAGGAGGAATTATGGACGTGTGAAAGGGTTATCTTGAGGACAAGGTGATTCTTCAACCCGGCGTACTGGTAGGCTTCTACGAGAAGATGGTGACAGGAAGGAGGAAACAGCGTTATAACGCTGGGACTCCAGCACTGGTGCTGGTGCAATGGAAGCAGAACAACCAGCGTTGGTGCGTTGAAGACTCTCCGCACCAGCGCTGAGTCTCTGCATTGGAGGCAAATATTGAGTAGTGTAGCGCTATATAACAGCGCTATAATGCTGTCTCTCAGTCTTGGTTGTGAAAGTATAGCGCTGTAGTGCTGGTGATCAATGCTACAGAACTGGGACAGCTTTAATTTAGTTGAAACTGATGTTTTCTTGTGTTTTATTGGTTAAAAACTTGTATTTTCCGTTATGTTTTAGAGATCAAAAGTTACGTTTTAAAGATCAATGGCTGATAGGTAGATTATAATAGGGAGAGGGGTTAGCTTGTTGTTTACTTTGTAATAGAATATTGTGGCGTGGAAAATTCTCTCTAGAGCATTTGTGTTTTCTTGTTTCGATACCATACTTTCGAGATGCAGAAAACATTCATCATAACTGTTTAAAGGGTTGGCATAAATGCCGGAGCTAAAATCTATAGATGGTTGAGTTGAATATGAAATCTGGCAATGTTTTGTACAGTTTCACTCTTAGTGCGAGTAGAAGATGGTCATGTGGACAAGGTATTTGTTGTCCCCATCAATCTCTCGCCGTATAATGACTAAAAAGTTAGTTTTTACTTTCAGTTGTGTTATAAGGCATTCCGAAGACAATAACTGAGTTGATCGTATACTTTTTAAGATCAAGGAATGAACAAACTCAGGGACTTGATTCAATTTTTTATGCAGGATATCCAGGTCAGCGAAGAGCGAAAGTCATAGAGCTGTCAAAATTTGGCCGTCCAGTAAGTGTCCACTTTGGGCTCAAGTTTATTGTTGGGCATTTCGATTGTTTTAGGCAATTTAACTTGATAGCATAACTTTGAGATCAATTCCTCCGCTTTTTAGATATTGGAAATTCAAAGCTATAAAGTTAGAAAATTATAACGACCAGTAGAATTTGCATGCTTAATTGCCATACTGTGAGTAAAAGGAAAATATGAATTGCCGCTTAACCTCCCAAAACATGATGTGCATTGTAAGCTCATGTGATGAACAATGATTGATATGTTTCTTGTGTATGGTGAAAACCTTTGTGAAAATCATAGTCAAGGAGGCCGACGTTGGCTGTCTTAAACTGGCAGATTTCCATGCAAGCCTAGAATTTCTTGCTCATATAGTTTCTCAATAGTATTAATTCTGAAATATTGTGGTTGTGAAGGCCAAATTGCGAAGTTCATCCTGGTGGATAAGGTATTTTGTTCAAACAAGCTTAGAAGGGAACGAAGCAGCAACAAAGAAGTTTGAGCAGGCTTCGGTGAAGAGGTCATACACCCCTGCCTGCCAAGTCTTCCACCTCAAGTCCTACCGATGAAAGCCGCATGCCATTGATGCTGAAATGGTGAGGCAATTATCTGTATTTTTCTAGCAAATGTGGTTCCGTAGTATATTGTTACAGCCACTGGGTCTCTGCTTGGTGAAGTTGCCCCATAATCCTTGATAGTTTGAACAATCCCTCTCATCTGATACCAATGTATATTTGGCTTTGTTTTGCTGCTACGAAATCTAAATATTTATGATCCCACAGTTCCTATTTTTAGTGTTTGCTCCTAAGTTCGTTCTTTTATTATATTATCTTAAATTAATTATTGTTTTACACGTCAACTAGTATTTTGTATTTTGATTGGTGCAATTAATGTATTTCTAGTGTTGGATCCCTTGGCATTGCATTTGAATATGAATATGATGAACAAGTGTTGCATCCTGATTGGATAACTGATGTGGTCGATCCATCCAAACAAAATGTACCTGAATTTATGTTGTTATGTTACCCACTTCTATTAAACTATGGGAACCACTGCTTCTTCTTCTTCTGAAAGAGATGAGCACGTGCCCATGGCAGCCATGGATGGACCTTCTCCAGTTTTTCGAGCTCCCCTTTTCTTGCGCTGTCTGCAGAGTTATTACGTCCAAAGGGGAAGTTTTTCTTCTCATGAGTTCGCTTTCTCTCTCTTTCTGCTTTCTGCTCTCATCTCTCATCTCATCTGTTTCCCAGACACCATGTCCTTCCTCGTCAACGTCTGTCTTGTGGGCATTTCCGTTTCTCATCAACCTCTCCCAGGCCCAAAAACTCCCCCCCGGACTATCTCAACGCCAACAACTCGGCCAGATCACAAGTCGGCGTTTCCAACATCGCCTGGAACACCACTCCGGCTGCCTATGCTCTAAACTATGCGACTTCTCGGAAAGCTGACTGCAACTTGGTGCATTCCGCCGGAGACTATGGTGAAAATATGGCCAAAGGGACTGGCTCCTTCACCTCAACCGCCGTGGTCTTGTGGGTGGCCGAGAAGCCTAACTACGACTGCATCTCAAACTCTTGTATTAATGGCCCATGCCTTCATTCCTCCCAGGTAACTAAATTATGCAACCAAAAAAAAAAATTAAATAAATAAGTTTCTAAAATATGCTTGATTTTAATCTTTTTTATCAATTATTTCTCTCCGTAGGTCGTCTGGCGAGACTCCGTTGTCTCGGGTGTGCGAGAGTTCCGTGTGACAACGGCTGGTGGTTTGTTAGTTGCAACTATGATCCACCGGGCAACTATCTCGGCGAATACCATCACCTCCTTTGCTCCCTACTAATATGGAAAGAGAGGAGAGTGTTGTTGAAATAATGCTGTAATCCTTTAGTTTGTCATCACGACAATTGTCTTTTAATTTTACCTATTATTGTTGTCCCAACGTGATTAGGTTGTGTACCAATAAGCACTACGATTAAAAATGTAAGTGTTGAACAATATATCTTATCTTCTTTTTGAAAATCACATCTCCTTCATGGAATATATTGGTAGTCCGTCTTTCGAAAGTAAAGATGATTCAAAATTTTCTTTTTTATTGTGAAAGTTCATCTCATATCAATAGAGGTGTACAATCCCACATTATTTGGGAGAGTGAAAATTAAATAGTTTATAAGTAGAATTCTTTTTCCTACCTACTACGATGTGTTTTGGGTTAATATAAAAAATAAATTCGTACGGTCTCCGACCTAAAGTGAATATTATTGTAATGCGAGCAGTAGAAGACTCCACAGATATAAACCTAGTTGATGGATTCATTGTATACTTCATGGAATCGTTTGTCCAAAAAAAGAAAAAATCCGCAATATATAATTAACTTTGTAACGAAAAATGTGGTATGTGGGGCCGACAAAATGTAACGATGTTGGATGAAATCGGGATCGTAAAGACTCGAGAAAAGTATAGAGGCAGTAGAAGATGATAAATAGAGAATGAAGCGTTTACCATGTATGTGTATATGGAGAGAGATTTTAAAACCTCCTAAAAAAGTATCATATTAATTCCATTCAAAGTGGTTGAATTATTGACAGCCTAATCATAGTTAAATCACTTTGTAGAAACGTCCATTCTCCCTTTTGTACTATAAATCCCCCTCCATCTTTTCATTCCATGTCTCTCTCTCTCTCTCTCTCTCTCTCTCTCTAGCTGGGTAGTGAGAGTGAGAGGTTTGCTTTTGTTCGATCAGGGTTTTGTGGCCATGGCGAGGAAGAGCAAGGGGAGGCAAAAGGTGGAGATGGTGAAGATGCAGAATGAGAGCAATCTTCTAGTGACATTCTCAAAGCGACGGCTGGGGCTGTTCAAGAAAGCGAGCGAGCTTTGTACGCTGTGTGGGGTGGAGATCGCAATCATCGTGTTTTCGCCGGGAAAGAAGGTTTTTTCATTCGGCCACCCGAGCGTCGAGACGCTCATCGACCGGTTCCCAACGCGAAACCCTTCGCCAAAATCGGCGACCCTAAAACTCATCGAAGCGCATCGAAACGTCACTGTACAGGACTTAAATGCTCAACTGATGGAAATATATAATCAACTGGAGCACGAGAAGAAGCTCGGGGAGGGCCTCGATAAAATGCGTCGAGATGCACAAATGGGGGAGTGTTGGTGGGAGTGTCCACTCGAGGAGCTCGAGAGGCCACACCTAGAGCAACTCAAGGTTTCACTAGAAGAGCTCAAGAGCAAGGTGGCTAAACAGACCGAAAGAATCCTCGTCCAAAGCTCAAACCCTAATCCTCCTCCTCACTACTTCCATGGAAACTCAGGCTTCCAATCTGGAATTATTCCCTATGATCCAAAGGTTAATGTTGGGTATCACTTGAATCCCAACACCCTACTTCCCCATCAACACAATCTCGGATATGGACGAGGTTTCTTCTGATAATCGTCGGACTCGAACACATCTTCTTCCATCACTTTTCTCTTTATATTTCGTCTTCCGTTTCTGATAATCCACTCGCTAGCTCTGTATTTATTGAATCATATCATAATATTTGTAAGAACTCAGCCAGTTGTTCTACTCTTAATTGCAATTTACTAGTAATTAATCACTCAAAACATCCTAGTTGTTGTAAGCAATGCCGACATAAATGTTAAAGCTGTTGATAATTACTAATTGCTAATTAATGAAAAATTATTTTTACATGTTTAAGTTTCGGTTAGTAGAGTAATTGCTATTGTATGATTAAATAGCAAATTTTTAATTTTGTATGATTAAATAAAATTGCTAGTAAATGAGTTCATAAAAAATTTATCATTCATAAATAATGAAAAAAATATCGTAAGAATTAATGAAGTAACTGTGATAAGAATTTTAAATCTACTAATTTGATTACTGCAGCATATTTTACAACATCTGTAGTAAGAATTATATAGCGAGGGAAATCGAATCAGGACCACGTTTTGTAGATCGAATTTAATCAACTTTAATTACTAATTATTGTGGTGACTTCGAGTTAATACGTTGCATTATGATAATTCTGTTCATAATACATCTAAATATAGGTTGCTTATTAATTGACGATTCCTTTAATAAGATGTCATTCACAACTCTATTCAAATAAGATGATAAAAAGCCTAAATTGATAAATTATTTAATAATTTTTTGTCTCTCATCTTTTATGTATTAATGATTAATTAAATCGAAGAAGAGATAACCCTAATGGTTAATAGTTATTTGAAACACTTGTATCGTCTTGGAACCCCCTTCTTCTATCATGCATTAAAATCATCCTTGCTGCCTCGTATTGCTCATGTCCAACGTGATCGATTCGTCGCAAACTATTTGATGGTAAAACATTTTCCCTCTGTGCCTTATGTTCTAGTTCAGTGTAGAATGAAAAGGAGTTTATCACTTGTAGAACATTTAGTTTTAAACTATATCTAAATTTATGCACTAATCGTATTCTCACAGTTCTACGAACACCTACCGAGCGTGCCGGTGGCTTTATTACCCTTGGTGAGATGACTGGTGTTTTGGATGGGGAGCTTGTCCACTATTTGCCAACAATTGCTAGCCATTTACGAGATGAGGTATGGTTTATTTGTAGCGGTGCATGACCTCTTTTATTGTGTATTTCTCTATTGTTTTTTTTAAATTTATTGGCTCCATGGGGAGTTTTTTTGCCAAGTGAAGTAGCTATTGATTCTTTTCGTTTGTAGATAGCTCCACGTAGAGGTAGACCGTCGCTTAAGGCTTTGGCATGTGTTGGAAGCATCGCAAAAGCTATGGGGCCTGCTGTGGAGTCTCATGTTCGTTCTCTATTAGATACTATGTTTTCGTATGGCCTTTTCCCTACTCTTGTAGAAGCTCTTAGACAAATAACAATCAAGTGCAATCAACGTGAGAATCAACGTGAGATCCCTCCATTATGATGAGAGACTCACCTATTAAGGCAATGCTTAACAAAAATAAAATTTTTTTCTGGTAACAACCCACTTTCCTCATTAAATGATGAAGGTATTCAATTGAAGCGCCTACCTCTTTTAGTGGAAATTGTCCGCTTGAAGCCTCTATAAATAATCGGCTTCAAGCAGATGATTATTGCATCCTGAAAAATGTAACTCCTCAATGATGTGAAGAGAAGAGATAGTTTCTTCTCTGTGAAGAAGATGAAAAATAGTGAGGATTTTTTGGAGGGAGAGAAAGAAGATATAAGGAAAAAATAGGTGTGATCCTTTTGTGCACATTGTGAGTTATAAGAGTGATGAAATTCTCTTAGTGAATATTTTTTAGAATATTCGGACTTTAGAAAAATATTGTAAAATCCTCTTTTTTATAGTGATATCTTTCTGAACTCGGTCTCCGTGATTTTTTCCCGATCTGGATGTTCACGTAAAATCTTCAGTGTTTATTTCCTCTATTATTTTTGTTACTTTTTTGCCGTTATAATCTTACGGCGTGGGAAAATATTTCTAATATTTTTCGGATCACATCTGCTATCGTTTCTCGTACTGCTTGCGGTGGTATTGTTGTCGTCGTTCCTGCCAGATTGTGTTATTTTTCCCAACAAGTGGTATCAGAGCAAGGTTGCTATGACAAGAAAGATTGAAATTAAAATATTTAATAGAAATAATTTCTCTTTGTGAAAATTAAAAAATGAAGGAGCTATTGTGGAGGGATAGTTATGATATGGCCATCAGCGATAGACCGACAAGTGTGGAAGATAAGAAATGGAATAAAGCATATGAGAGACCTATTTATTTCTCAGCACAATTAGAAATAACTTATAAAGAGAGAGTTTGTGAGGTCTCTCCATTATGACGAGGGACCCACCTATTAATAAAATGAATAGATAACAAGAAACAACCAAAATATCAAAAGGGTACTTTTATTTTTATTTTTATTTATACATACAGATAGAATTCATCTAATAATTCTTTCTAAGTACATCACCTTACTAGATTTCGAGTTATTTATTATATTTATAATTTAATTTAGTTTTTTCTTTGTTATTATTTAAGTTTATGGAAAAAAAAAAAGAAATCAATCTTTTGTTTTTCTATTTTCAGATCGAGAATTCTTTGCCGAAGAAGAGAGAATACACTTGCTCGTTTTAATTTCAAGGTTCGTGCATGTAGCATAGCGCATAGCGCAACAATATTGGTTGTGGGACAAGTAACTTACAAAAATTATATACGAAAATTTCTATATAAAAGAAATTATAAATATTATTGATATATATATATATATATATATATATATAATATATCAATAATATTTATTTTATTTTATTTTCTTCCTCGAGATTAATGCTACATTTGCAAGAATCCTCTAATCGGGTCTCTGGAAGACGACGGATCAAAGCCAACCCTTTCCTAAATTAATGCCTGCCAGAAGCAGGGATGCGCGAAAGGACAAGGATAGCGGAGAGGGGATCCGACTCCTTCTTCTCCACCTGTGAAACCATTTGATGACGAAACGGTAACGTTGCCTGAGCCCTTGATATCCGGTGTGGAAGATCTCCGTCCTCATCTCCCCGGTCAAATTTAAGGTACTCCCTCCTTCTACTACTTTGTGGTTCTGGTTTGTTTCGAACGGAATACATCTTGCGAAAGAAAACCAGGATTGGTTAATTTGTTTTTGTTTTGTCAATTCTACTTTATTTATAAGCTTCCAATTATTACTTGTTCAAAACCCGGTGCGCATTGCAATGGAGTTTTTGAATTGAAGTCCTGTTTATTCACTCGATTTATTGGTTTATGTATGTAGGAATTTTGTTTTTGTTTCATTAGGGAGATGTTAATTTTATTTTTGGTGAGGCTGAATTATTTGAATTAGCGGATGAGATGTGATGATTAGGGCTTTTCCTTGAGTTCTCAAGTGTCAAATAAACTGGAAGTTGTACTCTCTGTCCTAAGGTGGTTATTTTCTACTTCAATTGTCGTATTTTTCTGGGGCAGTTTTTGAGTCACTGAAATCTCCTTAGGATTTCGAATTCTTAAGATCACAATAGATAAGACGGAATGTGAAATTGCAGTGTATGATGAAGTATATCGTCAAATTTCTAGGTTCGGCTGTTGGGATTCTTTCTTTCTTTCCGAATCTATTAAAAATTTATTTGGAGTGCTAAGTACGATTCGATGTTTAGGGATTGATTTCAGTGTTTTTGCACTAAAGTTCATCGATATTTTGGCTCTACAAACAGATTTATTTGGTTGTGTGAGATAAAGACTTTTCTTTTTTTGTCGAAAAATTAGCGTCCAATCTATTGTTTGGAGGTGCTTCAATTGTTGTCATTATGTCATGGCGTATATATTACGATTTATTATATGAATTATTAGTAAAACTCAGATAAAATTCATTTTCGTTAGTTGTTGAACTTGACTCTTGACTCTTTTCAGTGATATTCTTTTTTTTAGTTTTTTCCTTTTTAAATTCACTTTTGGTTGAACTTGTAAAGTTTCTGGGGCACTTCAATGCTTGTCTTTCGGGCTTTTTCTTTTGGCAATCATTTGATGTATGACGTTACTTGTAGAGGAAAAATTATTTAGATGGTGGCATTCAAGAATCGTTATTTTGTTTTCGAAGTTTTCCTGGATCCTAATAGAGAGATGGCAGTCGAAGAACCCATCATTATTACACAATTTAATGTTTCAAAAGCTATTAAAGATAGCATTCTTCTCAACTTTGGGGAATGTGGTCTTGCATCATCACTTGGGTCCTTTCAAGGTAGAACCGCGACCATCTTTTGCTGTTATTTCTTCTTATTTTCCCAATGTTATTGCATCTATATCTTTTGTTATCGACCTTAACCCTTCACATCATTTTCTATTATCAACCTCGACATTATTTTTTTTATCTTCTGATCCTATCTTTTCTGGTGCTTTTTTTACAGTCAAGTATGTGAATCCTATTACTAAGCTGTGTATCATCAGAGTTGCGAGGGAGGAGTACCAAAAGATTTGGGCCGCTATCACCATGATCAAGAGTATTGGAAATTGCAATGTTCTATTCAACTTATTGAACCTAAGTGGTAAGTTCATATTGATTTTTTTTTTTTTTTTCTAAACGAAAAATAACGTATAAGTTGAAGAGAAATCTCCAAAGGGACAGAGAATCTACTTTCTCGACCTAGAAGTTGAAAAGTAACCTTTTAGTATGGATAGACCTCCAATTTACTTCACATACTCTAGAATAGAATGTGGAAGCAGTTTATTATGTTTTTACAGTTGATTATGTGTTTATTGGTTTAGGATATTTTACTAATTTTGATGACTATTAAACATTGGCTGAGATTAGATTAAAATAACGAGAGGCAAAAGGAGAAACGCATGAAGAATTTTATCATGGCTTTAAGATTTGGTCCCTGGAAGGAATCGTAGAGGCTCGAACTTCTGCTAATTAGATTGTGTTTCCCTTGAGTTTTTATCAATAAAGTTTGTGTTCTAATAGTTCTGATTATTGATAGAAATTCTGTTATTTTTATGCACTGCACGCTTGATGACCTTGTTAAAAATCCTCCTCCAGTGAAACCCATAACACAAAATACTCTCTTCAACTTCTTTTGTAAAAAAAAAAAAAACGAGTTTTGAGCCGATCGACAAGTTCACTCACAGTCTCTTCTTCCTCTTTTTCAGGTTGTATCAAGACATGCAAAACTGCAGCCTTAAAATGTGATGAATCAAAATTTAATCAATACAAGCTTGTGGCGGGAAATGGTGTAACTGCTGAGATCAATCAGCATATGCTTAACTGTCTGGACAAGATTAAAGTTTTGGAGCGATAGCATAAAGTACTGCCTCTGTGATTATTGTCTTTCTTGGTGAGAACCTCTTGTACATTAAAAAATTAAATCAATGCTTTTTCTTCTGTTTGAAAAAATTAGATTACATCTAAAATAAGCTAAATGTTTTCATTGACGGCTTAATCAAATGCTTTCATGGACTACACAGGATATTAATTAAGAATACATGTAAATAAATTATTTTTTGTTATCGTAAAATCTGCAATTTTAATGTAATTAGTGTCCTGACCTATTCTATCAAATACTTTATATTGTTTGCTTGTTGTTAAGTTGTCTATCTATCTTTATATTATTTTGTGAATGTTTCCATACATACAGCACAACTTTCTATCGTAAAAATTGCTTTTCAAAATACAGATGTTTTTTCTCCTCAAAAGCGTTCAAGCTCAAGGATAATATCTACGAAAGGTTAGTGTCAATATATTAAAAATATCTTCCATTGTGTACAGTCTCTTTTCGAAAATTCTGACAATATATTGCTGTGTTCCTGTGTCACTTGTAGCTTTTGAATCAGTTCTGGTTTCTATGCTGAAATGTTATGTATGATAAACCACAATAGAAATCTAGAAAACTCTCCTGTAGCCTTCTAATCAATTCTAGTTCCTCTGCTGGAAAATTATGTATGATAAACCGCAATAGAAATCTGAAAAATAATGTGCAGACATGAATGTTTGTCTTAATTTAGGAAAGATAAAAATAGAGTCTAATTTTACCTTAAGAAGTTCATAAATGCAATATCAAGTATCATAATCTCATGGTGTGGGACATACCACCTTAAAATCAGAAGTATTTTACATATTCAATAAAACCCGGAGTCTTTGATTGTTGGTCTCTAACAATATCAAGCAGCTTTACAATATTAGGTCCACCACAAAGATTCTGCAGTATCTTTATCTCCTTTTTAATATGCAATGACGAAGAGAGATGTTCAATTGAAGTGCATCCGGGATCAATTGTAAGAATCAATACCAAACTCCACAAAGACAATAAAATAAAAATAAACTCAATTATAAAAACATGATGACGACTTTTCAAATAGAGGACTAAAAGTAGGCATGTATTTATCAGTGCAATGAGCACCCTCAAAATTAAGGTTCATTATAGACTGATGCACATAACTGACACGCTATTAAGATATGCTCACTGATTTTTCTTTTACAATATATCATCACTGCCTTTGTGAACTTGGTAAGTTGGTATGCAAGCTTAGAGTTGCTCCCAATTTAAATACTCTTTTTAACATATATTTTCATAATTATGTATTTTCTGCATATATTAAACTAGTCTACTCAAACATTTGTTATTCTTTTCCATCTTTCAGGCACAGCTTTCTTTTTGGTTGCCGGAGACCGGTTATAAAATCAAAATTTACGATTTCAATGCAAGCATGCTAACCGGAAGATTGATGCACCATAGTAAAACCAACAGACTCTGCTTATTTAATTGTTATGAGATTTAATTTTAACCGAAAAGAAAGAAGAAAAGCAGAAATGAATAACTAATCATGTCGGTTTGTATAACTTACAAAGATGTGCAAGTTCATTACAATCAATCAATCTATCTAACAATCCAATTTTCTCACTGGCCATGGAAAATGGATGGGAAAATCGAGAGGAGAAAGACCTAGAGACTGTCATCGACCTCCGTCCAAACACACCCACAGTCAAAGTTATTGCGTAAGAACTTTGGCTGTAAGAAGCATGGAATGCAGAAATAGAACGGAAAACTTTGTTCTTCTCCTTCATCGTTTCCCAGAGCGATTGCCACTTACACCGGCCATTTTTTGTGCTCCTTGTGAACATAGCTCCTACCCAATCGAATGGTCTTGCTGCGTGACTTGCTCCATTATTTCGTACCCCTTAACTCACCCTCTTCTCCAAACTTTGACCAAACCTTCATTTCAGTTTTATAAAGGGTTGATGGAGGTTGGTGGGTGTAAGCTTTAAGAATAATTTAAGTGATTAAAGTATGAAAATCATTAGATGAGAACAATGGAAACAGGAAGACGGAAGCTTTTGATCAGCCGTCGTGCAGCCAAAATAGGTCCACTATCAACAAGTCCACTATCAGCTGACTTTTCATTCCCTTTTGCACCCCCTTCTCCCCACCAAAAATGATCTACAGTTTCACATGAACATGCTCAAACCAAAAAAAGGAATGAATTAACCTCACAAGTCACAACTGATGAATGAACAAGTGTAAAAATACACAATAAGCCCAGTTCCCAACCTTCACCATTGATAAATTCCCCTACCTTTTCATAGACTGTACTCGACTTTTTGATGCATTTCTATAAATTACCATCCCCATGATGTAACTGACGGTAAGCATTACTAACTACAATTTAATTAGACGAGATAGAGATCCATATCATCAATGTCAATGGCAGAGCATCTCATTTATAGCCCAAAAAAATGGAGAACCAGGTTGCCCAGTTAACATTGACTTGGGTAAAAGAGGAAATTACTAAATTAATTAACTTAAGAGCCTCGCATTTGCAACCCAAAACATAAAAAAAATTGTACCCTTCTCTCCCCTACTTGGCTACTCCGCGTGGCCTTCCAATTTCTGCCAAATAAAAATCTGTCACAAAAAATTCCAGGCAAATTTCACCACATCCATAAATCACACACAGTTCATCTAGTTTTGTCCTACTAAAAGCCTCTTACAATGGAATTGGATCATTTTGACAAAGACCCTTCTTACCTATCCACACATAATAGATGTCTGAGTTCAATCAACTAGATTCCAGCAATTCACCCTGCCGTAGAAAAAATTGATACATTCTACAATTAACAGACTATTAGAAAGACAGTGGAGCAACTACATTAACTTTTCCAAGTAAGACTAAAAACACACTCACCAAGAATTTCAGAGTGAAGGTCCTCATCTACCCCGTAGTATGGTTTTTAGTTTCTTCGACTCCCCTTCTTGCAGCTAATTTTTCAACATTAAAATGAAATTCAGAGAGAGCCGTTGAAACAGTGTAAGGTATAAGAGTTGTAGAATATTTAAACAAACTTTCAGTACCTTGTACAACTTCTCCCACGCTCTGTCTGATTTTTCTTGCAGTAAACACCATTCCAAGGCCATGTCATATTCCACTGTGTTGGGTTGAGAGCAATGAGAAGTAGAAACAGCGTCTTTCTGGTAGTAAAAGTATTAAAAAAAGAGTGTTATATTTTGATTTCTTATGTGAGAAACATTAATGTTTTATTGAGAGAAAATCCCATACCCGTTGCAATTGAAGTCTTTGTTTATCAAGAACAATATGACCAAAAAAACTTGGTTTCTTTGTAGGGAAGCAAGGAGTACCAATCCTCCCAACGAGAGGCCTGCAAATTACAGGAAGAAAAAAATAGTCAGCGACATGCAGAGCTTAATTTTTTTTTTTTTTTTTTTTTACTTTTTTAACTGTCCAATGGAAACAACTATCGAAGGCATTCACATGACATACATTCTACAATTTTTTCTTAACACGAAAAGTTTTAGATATAAAAACAAGGGCCTTGCATTAGAAAAATTATCTCGCCAATACTTTTTTTGTTTGCTACTTTGTCATTGCAGATTCCATAATTTACCGACGCTTAACTCTAAAAGACTTCTAGAGTACTCTGGCTGTCATAATGATATGGCACTGGCCACTAGTCACTAGTCCCTCGAGTCAAGATGTATTACAGGTCTTCAATTACCAGAAAAAAAATCCAACTAATGAAAGAAAATCAATTTGGAGAAAAGAAGCTAATCATGAGGTCGATATCATCCAAAAAATACAACTACATAAATTGTTTAAAGGTTTCTAAACTATAAATAGTTTTCACTTCCCTTGTAAACGAGTCACAAAAAACAAGCCTAAATAAGCAATTCAAAAATAACAACGGATCAAGCACACCTTCCATTCGAAAGAAGTAAGCAGTCGTCATCTAATTTCGTAACAGCTTTTTCTGCAGCATCCCTTGTTTTAAAAATGACATAAGCTTGCCCTAGAAAATAAGTAATTCAATTTGTCTTATCCAACATTCCAAAATTTTATATAACTCCTTAATTATGTCAGATATTGTGAAGCAACAAGCCCAGAGTCATACCCGAATGAGGACTAGAAAATGCAGTACTCTGAATCATTTTTGCAGTACAACTTTCGTTGAAGGCATGCCAAACAAGATCCTGAAATGTTGAACAAAGAAAAAAAATGAAAGGGAATGAGGAGTATATAACCACCCATAGAAAAAAAATTTGGAAAAACTAAACAGAAAAAGTTTCTCTATAAGAAAATATCAGAACGGACCAACAGAATCTAAAATGTAGAACATAAAGCAAGACACTAAAATAAATGTGAAATACCTCCACCTCCATTGAAATAAAATCTGGATCTAAGTTCTGTAATAGAACAAGTGTTCCTTGGTCACGAGCAGTTTTCAGTCTCTCTTCCCAAGGCTGTCATGAAGATAATATAAGTACATTATTTCCTCTGACACAAAAATAAAATAAGTACAATAAAAAAAGAGGATTGGCTAGAATGAAAAAGATTGACTTACAAGTCCTTTAAACCACTTGCTTCTATCCTGTCAGCATATAATAAAGGTGAATGGTAAGAACAAATGTTGATCATGCAGAGTAAATTAAACATACATAGTTATGTTAATAACAACAGGCACAGCAGGATACTAATATTTAAAGAAAAAGAGATTCTAGATGATTTGAAATTCAGATAATCATATTTTGGTACATTTGCATTGAAAAAATTAATTAAGCAAAAAGGAAATAGGGAAGGAGGGAAAAAATATTTATAATGCAAAAATACAGGGAAAAATTTTAGAAATACGACTTACAGCACCAGGTCTTCTAGTAACTTCCACTTCGTGAGTATCGACTTTGTTGTCCTTATTAGAAATAGTTAGGAACGATGTTTCAGGCACCTTTCCCTGGTAAATTTTTGTATGCTTTTCACCAGGTCGCAGCTTATTAGTAAGGATTTCGTCCACTTCATTAGAATCACTGAGATCTGCAGAATTGGTTGTGTTTACCCTGGAATGATGGTCTAACTTCTGCGTATTATTTTTCTTCTTGTCAACAGACAATTGCAAAGAACTATCAAATCTTGCTTTCTTTGATGGCCTTGGGTCCTGCACACCATTATCAAAGCTACAATTCACTCTCTCTGCAGAATTGACCTCTCTGATATGATTTTTGACATCGTTACACTGGCTTTTATTTATTTGATCTTTTTCCACAGCATCACAAGGACCATATTTCGATCTTTGAGAATCCCCATTAGGAAAATTATCTTCATTTCCATTTGTCCTTAATGTTACATTCTCATCACGTGAATTGTATCTGGAAGATACAGCTGCCTTCGCTCCAGTAACTTCAAGTCTACTAATTTCTTCCTCGTCTGGCTTGCAAGGATTTACTTTATTAAATAAAAATTTAACTGCAGCAATAAAAAAATATATATATAAAGACCACAACAGACCTCAATCATTAAAAGAAATCTATATGAAAAAAAGCACCAACCTTCTATTGAAGCAACTTTGTCTCCTATCTTCTCAAGAATCTTCTTGCTACCAACATCAAAGGTACGATAAAATACAAAGTCAGCCATGTGGACCTCTTTGAATGAAGGTTGTGGATTTCGGTTGTCCTTTGAGATGCATATGACATTACATTTTCCACAAATTGCTTCCTGGTGATAGATAAAAATGTTCAAACAGATTGAAAAACCAGTTGCGAACTTGAACAAGACTAGTTCATCGTAAGAATCGTTTGGCATTAGAATTCGAACTTAAAAGGATAAAAGAAATATTGAAACTGATAACAAACACTTACCAAAGGATTAACATTTGCAAGGCCAACACCATCACCTGACGCCAAAAATAATTCGTTGCTAGGTGTGTCTTCAGATCCAAGAAAATTAAGAATATCACAAGGACGGAAAAACCATAGTATCTTCACTTTTTTTGCCTTGTCAGGGTTCTCCCATATTTTTATTAGTTTACCAACATATGGTTCAGATTCTCCTTCCTTGTAAAGATAAACAGAATCATAAAGTGTGTAGTCCACACCGTCATAAGTAAAGGATTCATAAAACTGCACGTCTTTCTTTTTCCCGCCGATTCCTCTCTTTCTACCCCATTTAAATTCAAGATTTTCAACTTGCTCAGCTTCTACCATACTGTCATACCAGGCTTCTCAAATAAACAAGTCAACGTACCTGGTCAAACAATTAATATGAGCGAAAGAAAATTTCAGAAAGCACGGCAGATACAGTACTTTATCCAACATAAAAAAAGAAAATTATTCAATTTCAAACTTCAATAGATACACAAAATAAATTACTATCCAATTATCAATTACTGCGCTGCATAAAATAGAAACTACAATAAACTTTTATTGCCACCATTTGCAAATAGAATATATTCTGTATGAGATGCATGGCAGACCCAATAGTGAAAAAACAGACATGAAAACCCACTAGAGACAGTCAGCGGAAACTACATATAAATAACATTCTCTTGATTCTAGGAAAATCGAATTACAATGGGAAAAATATCCCAACAACAATAACGTTCCTGAAAGATGACAGATTATTCAAACATAATACTTCTCAAGATTGTTCAAGGTATCTAAATTCCCTGAAACAAACAGACCATAAATACGTTTTTGAAAAATTGAAACCTTAATGACATAACATTCAAGAAAAATAAAGCGTATGAAAAAGAAACAGATTAATACTATCGCGTTATCCTCTCTATCTAAGCCAAGCATGTTAAAAGATAGAGAGAACCCAAACAAAATCAGAATTGGCCGTCTAACTATATGTACAATCACAACAAATATTGCTCTGGCAATTAAGCAGTGAACAAAAAGTTTTCTTTCCCAAAAAACAAACAAAATGCTGGGAAAAACCCTAAAATACTACTAAAAGAAATCACATGCACAAGAAGAGTTGTAAACTAAATTAATGGATACTTGGTAAGCCATAAATATAGAAAGCCTCACAGTGGCAATGAGTTACAGAGAGTTTCCTCCCAGCGTGATCCCGAATCGATAAATGCACAAAAATGTGGGGGAAGAAGGATTTGCGCGCGCGGCCTTGATTGGGCCGATAAGGTGGCCGAGCGCGCGCGGGGTGTTGGAATTCCAAAGCTTTTTTTTTCCCTTTAGTTTACTAAACCCTAATTGTATTTGGGGAGAGGTGTTTAAGTCTCTCTTTGCTGCTTCAGCAGCACTTCGTTTTTGTTGAATGAAAACCAAAATTTTTTGCTTGGTGTTCCTCCTTTCGATCGATGAGTCAAATTTGAAAAAGGAAATGAGTGTGTGATCGATTTCCACTTTGTTGTGAGCCAAAGTGGTTTCTTCTCGATGCAACCTTTCTTTTTTCTTCTTTTTAGGAGTGGAAAATACATAGCAATGTTGTACAAAACTCTTATCCAAATTTGTTGAAGTGCTCTTCTTCAAATAAGAAGCCAAACCTCAAAAGGTGTCATTTATCACCTGCTCAGACCAGCAACACGACTTCGACCATATCTTTCTATCCATCGATTTATCCTCTCATTTTTACACATAATCATCCTCACATTCACAATTCTATTCTACCACAAGAATCGCGTCATTTGTTTTCAAACAAGAGATTTACATCTCTCCAAAGTTGACATTCTGTTCTCGACCAGAGAAGTAAATCGAACTTCGGTGGCCTTTGGTATTTCGGCCATAACTTTTCCGTCTCTGCAATTTAGCCTCTGCAATTTGGAGGATATCTTGTCCACACCAATGGTAAGAACATGTTAAAATTTCAAATAATTTGGAACTATATTGAAAGAGTTATTCTGTCTAGAATTCGGAGTCTTCTTGCCCACTTGTGGTACAAATCCGGGGAGCAGTATTTGTGTTTTCTTTGCGCTTCATTTTGAGTGCTTTTCCATCCAACTCAAAGCACGTCAAATTGTTAGGGTGGCCTATATTTTATATGCCTAAATTACTGCAGAATTACCATCTTTTCATATTCTCCATAGCTGCAAGGTTCTCTGGTCTTTGGATGCTTAGCATGATTTCTCAGCTTTCCTAATCATTTGTTAATTTGTATTGCAACATTCATGTTATTACTTTTTCCAAATTAAGAGTGTTATAGTGTATCAGCTACAATTTGTATTGACACGTTGTGTAATGTAGTTTTTGGAAATGTCCATGGATGAGATTAGAAAAGCATCGCCGTTGTTAGTCCACAGATAGATGTTAGTGCTTCCAAATTCAGTTTGAAATAACAAATGGGAAAATCCGGTGGAGAAAAGGCCACTTCTAAAAGTACCAACAAACATCAGGCAATCACCGGTACTGTTACAAAAGATTGGGTCTTAGCATTAACAACAAAAATACAATCCTGAGATTAGTTATCTTGCATCCAAATATTTTAACAGATGAGTTACATGTAACACTTCAATTTTTCCTGCTTCAAACTGTCCTCTAAAAGATCTCTTTCTTAGCCTTCATGTTTATGGTGATTTTCTTAGTGAAGTGTGAAATCTTGATGATTGTAGTAAAATTATGAACTTGCGTATATTTTATTGCCCATTTTTATTAAACTATAAGACAATCTTTCTATAAATCCACTTAGTTTCAGATGATTTCCCTGCTGGGCGAGAAAGTATAGCTCTGATCTGTTTAAATTTACTTGAAATTGATGTTTTTTTTTTTGTGTTTTATTGATTAGAAGCTTGTATTTCCAGTTATGTTTTAGAGATAAAGAGCTTATGGGTGGGATTATAATAGGAGAGGGACTAGTTTATTGTTCATTATGTCAAAGAATATCGTGGAGTGGAAAATTTTCTCTATAGAGATTTGTGTTTTCTTGTTTCGATACCTTCAAATCGTCGCCACATAACTTACCTGAACAATATAGTTAAATTAATTAAGCGCTAAAAATTATAATTGATCACTAGACAATATTTTTATTTACCTTTTAATGTCAACAACATTAGTCCTAACATCAATTAACAAAAAATAAATAAAAAACCAATGACATAAGAGTACATTACTAGACTGTAACAAATTGTTCTCAAAGAAATTTCTCCAACTAAACAAACTCCTTTAAATATACTGGTTCAAAATGCACGGAACTGTACAGCAATTAACGAGAACAATGACAAGCTTTTATTGATCTATAATTAATCCACGCACAAAGGATTTAACAAAATTAAAAAGAACAAACTACGATCATAACTACAGATGTGGACCCAATAATTCGAATGCAATCTTCTCAAGTGTGGATGCCTATATATCAGAATGCCAAGTTAAGCAGAATCTTATATCATGAAAGAATATCTCTTAGCAAGGCAAAGAAAAACAAAACCAGGGAAGTTTAACCGCCTAAATAGAAGAGTTTTAATGCACAAGAGGTTCACACCAAGAAAGACAATAATCACAAAGGCAGTGCTTTATGCTATCGCTCCAAAACTTTAACCTTGTCCAGAAAGTTAAGCATGTGCTGATTGATCTTGGCGAGGACGGAGAGAAATCGTAGGAGAGGAGAGCAATGCCACTCATTATAGAAGAAGACGAGGAGTTAAACTGCGTCCTCCTCAAAAAAAAGGAGGAAGTGCTAAAAACAGAGTACCTTAGGGTTTGCACGGATGCAGATGTCAGCGAGGATGGGATTGAGGGCTTCCTAGCTACCTCCGCCTGTATTAGCAGAGGAGGCACGGAGCGACTGCGCCGTAGTTGACGTGACGACGCCTCCCCTTACAACGCCTAAATCGAATCAAAATATTGCCACCGCCGCCGTCAACCTCAGCCTCTAGCGCTGATACTGGGCTCTCCACAGCGCTAAATTAGCGACCGTTCTACCGCATTTCGGGAGAAATGAAGATAGAGGAAGAAAGTAGATAATTGTAGGTGTCTTTTGAGTTTTAAGGAAGTCACCGCCGCTGGAGGAATTGCGCTGGTCGAGTATGGACACACACTTCCAAATGGAAGGAGATATATTAGTAGGCGTCTTTGATAAAGATTTAGCACAGATTTTTTCCATTAGCATGATTTTTGCAAAATTTCAATTTAGCCCTTGATTTTGAACTCAACATTCATAGAAAGATTTGGCTTTCTTTCTATATTTCTTTTCCCAGAATCTATTTTATTTTATTTCTTTTAAACTCGGGATTATATTACTTTACACCATTGTCGATCTTATTCTTTTGCGATTAAATTTATATAATTCCCGTGATCACTTGCGAGCGTTATGTCTTACGAGTTAATTTATGACATCAAGTATGCCTCTACGAATCTTAAACCAAGTTCGTATTCAGGTGTCGTGGTCGTTTTAACCCAACGTTCCCTCTTGTCTTGTCTTCGGGACACTACTCAGGTTAAAATTACAGATTTTACAATGACAAAAAATGATCTTAATTAATACATTGCGTAGTCCATGAAAGCTGTAATCTAATTTCTTAATGAACAAAGAGGTTCTCACCAAGAAAGACAATAATCACAGAGGCAGTACTTTGTGCTATCGCTCCAAAACTTTAATCTTGTCCACACAGTTAAGCATATGCTGATTGAGCTCGGCGGTTACACCATTTCCCGCCGCAAGCTTGTATTGATTAAATTTTGATTCATCGCATTTTAAGGCTGCAGTTTTGCATGTCTTGATACAACCTGAAAAAGCGGAAGAAGAGAGACTGTGAGTGAACTTGTCGATCGGCTCAAAACTCGTTTTTTTTTTTTTTTTTTTTTACAAAAGAAGTTGAAGAGAGTATTTTGTGTTATGGGTTTCACTGGAGGAGGATTTTTAACAAGGTCATCAAGCGTGCAGTGCATAAAAATAACAGAATTTCTATCAATAATCAGAACTATTAGAACACAAACTTTATTGATAAAAACTCAAGGGAAACACAATCTAATTAGCAGAAGTTCGGGCCTCTACGATTCCTTCCAGGGACCAAATCTTAAAGCCATGATAAAATTCTTCATGCGTTTCTCCTTTTGCCTCTCGTTATTTTAATCGAATCTCAGCCAATGTTTAATAGTCATCAAAATTAGTAAAATATCCTAAACCAATAAACACATAATCAACTGTAAAAACATAATAAACTGCTTCCACATTCTATTCTAGAGTATGTGAAGTAAATTGGAGGTCTATCCACGCTAAAAGGTTACTTTTCCACTTCTAGGTCAAGAGAGTAGATTCTCTGTCCCTCTGGAGATTTCTCTTCAACTTCTACGTTATTTTTCGTTTAGGAAAAAAAAAAAAATCAATATGAACTTACCACTTAGGTTCAATAAGTTGAATAGAACAGTGCAATTTCCAATACTCTTGATCATGGTGATAGCGGCCCAAATCTTTTGGTACTCCTCCCTCGCAACTCTGATGATACACAGCTTAGTAATAGGATTCACATACTTGACTGTAAAAAAAGCACCAGAAAAGATAGGATCAGAAGACAAAAAAAATAATGTCGAGGTTGATAATAGAAAATGCTGTGAAGGGTTAAGGTCGATAACAAACGATATAGATGCAATAACATTGGGAAAATAAGAAGAAATAACAGCAAAAGATGGTCATGGTTCTACCTTGAAAGGACCCAAGCGATGATGCAAGACCACATTCCCCAAAGTTGAGAAGAATGCTATCTTTAATAGCTTTTGAAACATTAAATTGTGTAATAATGATGGGTTCTTCAATTGCCATATCTCTATTCGGATCCAGGAAAACTTCGAAAACAATATAACGATTCTTGAATGCCACCATCTAAATAATTTTTCCTCTACAAGTAACGTCATACATCAAATGATTGCCAAAAGAAAAAGCCCAAAAGACAAGCATTGAAGTGCCCCGACAACTTTACAAGTTCAACCAAAAGTGAACTTAAAAAGGAAAGAACTAAAAAAAAGAATATCACTGAAGAGAGTCAAGAGTCAAGTTCAACAACTAACGACAATTAATTTTATCTGAGTTTTACTAATAATTCATATAATAAATCATAATATATACGCCATTACATGATGACACCAACTGAACCACCTCCAAACAATAGATTGAACGCTAATTTTTTGACAAAAAAGAAAAGTGTTTATCTTACACAACCAAATAAATCTGTTTCTAGCGCCAAAACATCGATGAACTTTAGCACAAAAACACTGAAATCCAATCCCTAAACATTGAATCGTACTTAGCGCTCCAAATAAGTTTTTAATAAATTCAGAGACAAAGAAAGAATCACAACGGCCGAACCTAGACATTTGACTATATAACCAACATTAGAGTTGAAAAAATCAACAAAATTTAGACAGAACATTCTCAAACATTGCAGAAACAAAGTTAAACCAGTCCGTCAAAGAAAGGTGCTGACGTGGTCTTCTAGTAGAAAGAAATTACCTTGATCGAGAACAGCGCTGCTGGTCGGAGTGAATCCGAGTGAAGAAGCAAGAGAGAGAAAGAGAGTTGCTGTTGGTAGGGAAACCCTCTTTCGGTCGCCGGTCTTCTATTCGGAGCGACGCGCGGGAGAGCAAAGAATTGTGCGGAGCAGACAGAGAAATCGTAGTAGATAAAGCTAGGGTTGATCGAGGTAAAAAATTTGTCCCGGAACACTAAAATTTCCAACAATAAATCTAAAAACAATTTTCAGAACCGGACCAGAATTCTGTTATCGGTTCTGGTCCGATTCTGGTTCTCCCAGTATTTTTTTTGTTTTTTTTTATTCTTTTCTTCTTCTTCTTCATCATCTTGTTCTTGGCTGCAAATTGATACTCAAACAGAGGGTCGGTACTCTTTCGGTTAAGCAGAGAGAGTACCCCAAAATCAAGAACAGAATGCACAAGCATAGCCTGATTACTAAATAGAGATGGTGTGTAATCGGACCAGCACAAGCACAAATTTAAAACGTAAATTCAGCAGAGGGTCGGTACTCTTTCGGTTAAGCAGAGAGAGGAACCCAAAATCCAGAACAAAATAGTAGATTGCAGAATGCACGAGTAAACATTCGGTACAAAGCTAAAATCCAGAACAAAATAGCAGAAGTCGGCTAACCTCTAATCGAAGGAGAAGTCGGCTAGACAGTTTTTAAGGGCGAGCGGCGTTGCGACGGAGGGTTAGCGACACTACAACGGCGAGGGCGAGCACTCTGCACTTTGCGACGGGCGAGGGCGATGGCGAGAGCGAAGGCTGACTGGCGACTGCTGAGGGAAGGGGTAGGGCTGACTAGCGAGTGCTCGACACTTACCTGACTGGAGCCGCAGCTGTGTACCCTTTTCGCCATTTCGGCTAATTTGTTTGGACCTCACTTTGAGGTTGTTCCTTGGGCTTTGTTGGGTCTATTGTGTACCTGTTTTTAGAGCCCAGTTTTCTGTTCGGATTGAGTTTTTATTCTCGGTATATATAACTCATTTTTGTCTCTAGTGTTTACATGGAATCTTAACGCTGGATTTGTTTTAGGTTCCGAGGAGTTTACTATTTCGAGTATGTTTCCGAGAGCGTTGCTTCGGTTAGTTGAAAAATACAATCATTGTCGAGGTAAATATTTATTTTCTATATTGCATATTTATCAGGGTTTCAAAATTATATTTTACGTATATATCCTGATATATGTTGTTTAACTACTTGTCAGTTTTTACGTTATATGTATATCAAATTTACACACTTATTTTGTACATTCACAATATTTCATCTCATTTTATATAAATATCACACAAATCTCTAATTATTTTAAATCATGTTTGGAGTCATTCATTGTTACGAACAATAAAGTAATGAAACAATGATGATGTGTTCTTTGTGCAAAATCATAAACTTGATCAATGTGTTTATTATGTCATTTTGTTATGCAATGCTACTTAATGAAAAGTCACTCCTCTACGAACGATCATCATTTTTTCGTTCGTGCCTTCCGAGCATTCGACACGCAATACTGCACGTAATTAGTAAGTCACTCCTCAAATATTTAGTGGTCATTTTTTTCTTTCTATTGAACTTTGAAATTGATATTTAAAATAGGAAAATGCAACATAAACTCTAACTGTCTGGACGAAATTAAAGTTTTGGAGCGATAGCATAAAATATAAATGCATTTTCTTGGTAAGAACCTTGGTGCATTGAAATATTAGATCAATGCCTTTTCTTTTCCGTTTGAAAAAAAGTAGATTATATATAAAATAAACTAAATGTTTTTATGGACTACACTGTGTATTAATTAAAAATACACGTGAATAAATTATTTTTCGTCATCGTAGAAGCTGCAATTTTAATGTAATTAGTGTCATGATATGAAGACAGTACAAGAGGAAACGTCGGATTAAATGATCCGACACCTGAATATGAGCTTGGTTTAAGATTCGTAGACGAATACTTGAAAATATAATTTTTGAAATTTGCTTTCATCGATATTTGGATTCCAATAATAAAATAAATTTATATTCTCGTTTAATTCTTTGAATTTTTAAATAATAACACATAATTGTCTATTTTTGAATAATAACACTTAATTGTCTATTGCGTGAAAATTATATTAGGAAACGAGAGCTCCGCCACGTGAACGGGTCGACCCATTTAGAAGTGTCCATACTCGAGTCCACTTACCGGCGGTGATAAGCACCTGATTAGCGCAATTCCTCCAACGACGGCGGGGATTTCCTCAAAAACTCAAAGACACCTACTAATCTCTACTTCCTTTTACTTTCTTCCTTCATGTTCATTCTCCCGAAAGGAGGAGAGAAATTGAAAGAATTTGCGGTAGAACGGTCGCAAATTTAGCGTTTGAGTCGATGCATTGGAACTGCGGGGAGCCCAGTATCAGCGCTAGAGGCTGAGGTAGAGGGCGGCGGTGGCATATTTTGATTGGATTTAGGCGTTGTAAGGGGAGGCGTCGTCATGTCAACCACGGCGCAGTCGCTCCGTGGCTCCTCCGCTAATACGGGCGGAGGCAGCTTCGAAGCCCTCAATCGCATCCTCGCTGACCTCTGCATCCGCGGAAACCCTAAGGTACGCTGTTTTTAGCAGTTCCTCCTTTTATTGAGGAAGACGCAGTTTAACTCCTCGTCTTCTTCTGTAATAAGTGGCATTTTTCCTGTATTATGCTCACTCGATTCGACATAACTATTATTTATTGGACTAGGAGGGAGCTTTGTTAGCTTTGAAGAAACATTTAGAGGAAGAAGCTCGTGATCTTAGTGGAGAAGCTTTTTCCCGTTTCATGGATCAGTTGTATGATAGAATTTCGAGTCTTTTAGAAAGTAATGATGTAGCAGAAAATTTGGGAGCTTTAAGAGTTATTGACGAGTTGATTGATGTTGCCCTTGGTGAAAACGCCTCCAAGGTTTCAAAGTTCTCTAATTATATACGGACTGTATTTGAGTCAAAGCGTGATCCTGAAATTTTGGTCCTTGCGAGTCGGGTTCTGGGTCACCTGGCTAGAGCCGGTGGAGCAATGACAGCAGATGAGGTGGAGCGCCAGGTTTGCTGCTTTTCCTAATTTTAATATCACGAGTTTTTTGAATCATAAGTGCTGAAATATTTTTGTTTCTTAGGTTAATATTGCTATGGACTGGTTACGCGGGGAGAGGATAGAGTATCGTCGTTTTGCGGCTGTTTTAATCTTGAAGGTAATTACAACATTTTTACTGGTGGTGGAAAAATCTTAATGTAGTATTTAGGAGTCAGGACGGATGTGGGTTGTCTTTGATACTTTTATTTTGTTTGTGACATTGTTTAATATATCAAATGAATTTCCACGTTTTAGGAAATAAAAGCCTATCATGCAATATCAAGCTGTACATGGGAAAATATGTTTAAATTTTGACATGGGATCCCCTGTTTTGAAGGCATTGTTCTTAGATATACTATTTTTATTCTATTTTCTTATCATAGGAAATGGCAGAGAATGCTTCTACAGTATTTAATGTTCATGTACCTGAATTTGTCGACGCTATTTGGGTTGCTTTGAGAGACCCACAATTGGTAGTTCGAGAAAGAGCAGTGGAGGCATTACGAGCTTGCCTTCGTGTTATTGAGAAGCGTGAGACTCGTTGGCGTGTGCAGTGGTTAGTTCACGATTAGAAAGTACTTCTTTTTAAAGTAAAATAATATCTTCTCACTTCATTCAAAAATATATATATTGATATATGTATAAACCATCGATGTATAATATTTATTTTGCGTTTAACTGCTTAATTTTTTGATTATGTTGCATGATCTTTTATTTCCTCAATTTATGTATGACTGCCTACAAATCTATTTTTTGCGATTGACTAATGCGAAAATACAGTTATTTAGATGATTTCACGTAATACTTCGAATTTGGTACTTCCTTCTCAAAAGATCATATAATATATGAAATTTTGAACTTGTATACTGTTGCATATCATTGAAGAAAATGCTATAATGGTCTGTGTTTTGTTATGAGTAGTGGAAATCATGAAGTTATACTATTATGCAGTCATGTTTATGATATTGATTAAAGGTCCTCAACTCTCTCTCTCACTCTCACTCTCTTTCTTGTACATAATTTATTGGCAATAGGAAGGTGTACCTCATTTTTCTTTGCTATTCATAGGTACTATCGAATGTTTGAGGCCACACAAGATGGATTGGGTAGAAATGCTCCCGTTCACAGCATACATGGTTCTTTGCTTGCAGTTGGAGAGCTTTTGAGGTTAGAGTCTAACTTCCTCCTTTTTTTACTTCAATAATTAGCACATGGAATCCCTTTATTTGGTCATCATTTTCTCAAAATGTGTTCTTATTCCCTATTTCAATTAGATTTGAAGAAAATCATGGCAGGCCTTTTATTAGATGTTCATTTGTTTATTTTAGGCTATTGTATGAGTTAATTAAATATCCTCGTTACTTTCATTGTACCTTGTGCAGGAATACTGGAGAATTTATGATGTCAAGGTACAGAGAAGTTGCTGACATTGTTCTTAGGTACCTTGATCATCGAGACCGTCTTGTTCGTTTAAGCATAACATCCTTGCTGCCTCGTATTGCTCATTTCCTACGTGATCGATTTGTCACAAACTATTTGACGGTAAAACATTTTCTCTTTGTACCTTATATTGTAGTTCAGTGTAGAAGGAAAATGATTTTCATCACTTGTAGAATATTTAGTTTTAAACTGTATCTAAATTTATGCAGATATGCATGAATCATATTCTCACAGTTCTACGAACACCTGCCGAGCGTGCCAGTGGCTTTATTGCCCTTGGTGAGATGGCTGGTGCTTTGGATGGGGAGCTTGTCCACTATTTGCCAACGATTGCTAGCCATTTACGAGATGCGGTATGTTTTATTTGTAGTGGTACATAACCTCTTTTATTGTGTATTTCTATGTTGTTTTCAAATTTATCGGCTTGATCAGGAGTTGTTTTGCCAAGTGAAATTGCTATTGATTCCTTTCGTTTTGTAGATAGCTCCACGTAGAGGTAGACCCTCACTTGAGGCTTTGGCATGTGTTGGAAGCATCGCAAAAGCTATGGGTTCTGCTATGGAGTCTCATGTTCGTTCTCTGTTAGATGCTATGTTTTCTTCTGGTCTTTCCCCTACTCTTGTAGAAGCTCTTGGACAAATAACAATAAGGTGCAATCAACAACTTAAAATTTTTAAAATAAATATTTCTGGTCATTATTTATTTGTTAATTTAATCAAATTTAAAGATTATATATCACTCCATCATTCCAGTTAATTTAATCAAACTATTATATTACTTGTCACTCCAGCATTCCATCGTTGCTACCTAGTATTCAAGAGCGGTTGCTTGATTGTATATCAATTGTTCTGTCAAAATCCCACTACTCTTTGGGTAGGGCAGCTATTGGAGCGAGTCGAGTAAATGTGATGAATGTTCCCCAACAAGTTTTAGATCACGGTGGTTCATCCTTAGTGCAACTGGCCTTGCAGACACTTGCTCGTTTTAATTTCAAGGTTTGTGCATCTAGCATAGCGCAGCAATATTGGTTGTGGCATAAGTAACTTAGAGTTTGCTATTTGATTTAGGGCCATGAGCTTCTTGAGTTTGCAAAAGAATCAGTGGTTATGTATTTAGATGATGAGGATGGTGCAACACGAAAAGATGCTGCTCTTTGTTGTTGCAGATTGATAGCGAACTCCTTCTCTGGTATGACTAGTGCACAATTTTCATCTAGTAGATTAGGTCGAACTGGTGGAAAGCGCCGACGTCTTGTTGAGGAGGTACACACCATGGTTTTTGGTTCTTTTTCTATATTTTTAAAATCCTCGACTATTTTGCCATATTTATAACATTTAAATTTATATTATTATGAATTGTGTCTTGCTGTTTAAACAATATGTTGATATTGTGATTGGTCTCATCTTCCAAATGATTATTGGGAAAGTTCCTTTGATTTTACTGATAGAATTTCTATTTTGGTCTCGTATGAAAGTTGAGAATGGAAATGAAAGTAGTTGTAAATCAAGAAGGTTGATTGTATAGATTTTAGGAGTATCTATATGACATGTTGTTTAGTTAAAGAATAAAAGGTCATAACTTGAAGACCTGTGGCTTGGGTAACAATAACATTTCCTTTTTCTGTGACATCTTATAGTGGATACTCTATAAATTCATTATAAAGGCACAAATCAAACAATATGTGCTTGTTTTTTTTCTAATTTGCGAGTTAGTTTTGTGCTATTTATACCATTGATTCTTCCATGAAGATGTGGGGTGTTTCTTGTTCTAGCTATATGTTGTTTCTTTTTTTGAATGCTTGTATGTGAATTTATTACTATGTTCAACCTTTTTTGTTTGCGGGCTCATGTCAATCTTTTGCAGCTTGTAGAAAAGCTTCTCATTGCTGCTGTTGCAGATGCTGATGTCACAGTTCGCAATTCTATTTTTTCATGTCTGCATGGAAATAGAGGGTTTGATGATTTTTTAGCACAGTCCGATAGCCTCAGTGCGGTTTTTGCTACTCTAAATGATGAGGTTTGATTCCTCTGTTTATGATGCAATGTGATTTTTGATTGAGCATGTGATATTTGCTTTTGAGGCAGATGATAAACATTTTGCCCTTTTTTTGGTGCAAAAAAACTAATTCAATTTTTCTGTTGGTGTCATATTCATATCTGGTAGGTTATATTTATTCAAATTAACTGTTTGATGTATGCTTGGGTTGGATCGTAAAATAATATAATGTCTAGAAGTTAAAGAACTTGATAAATGTATGAAATTGTTTGTTATGCCTGTTTTAACATTCTGCAATTGAACTTGGTTTTCTGTTGGACACTGATAATTGTGACCATGATATATATCTAATATTTGACCATGGCTTTTATCTCTTCTCGATCACCCAAAAAACTTGTGGTGTGATAATTCAAACATGTTTTAGTTGTTTATTGCTTGTGGTTCTGTTATAAATGTATAGATTATTGGTGGTCTCAGTTCTTAATTATATGCCTTGGTATCATAGGTTCTTTTTATTTTGATGGTGTTTTGTTAAAATATCTCTAACACAGATGTTTATGGACTGGTTTTTTTTTGACATAAAATGCTGTAGGATTTTGATGTTCGGGAGTATGCTATTTCTGTAGCTGGGAGGCTGTCAGAGAAAAATCCTGCTTATGTTCTTCCTGCACTTCGTCGTCATCTCATTCAATTGTTGACATACCTAGAGCAGAGGTGATAGCTTATCATAAATATTAATGTTACTTCTTATAGTTATTAGTGCCGAGCCTTGATTTATTTAAAGTTTTTTAAAAATCTATAAATTATTCAATTCTCCGTCTGTCAGCAGTGCAGATAGCAAAAGCCGAGAAGAAAGTGCAAAATTACTGGGATGTTTGATTCGCAATTGTGAACGATTAATACATCCATACATTGCACCAATTCATAAGGTACAATTATAAAGGAAAGTACATTCATTTAGATTTTGCGACGATGTTTCTTTTGCATGGTGATTTCTGTATAAAGTTACTTTGGGTTTATAGGGTGTTTTAGCCCACCCTTTTGCTGATCCTTTCTTTTCTATTATGCTCTTTTTGCTTGCTGAAAAAATGTTTGCTTTTTTATCATTCTACTTATAAATAATATTTTTTCATTGTTTAGGCACTTGTCGCTAGACTTAGTGAGGGCACTGGGGTGAATGCTAACAATGGGATTATTACAGGAGTTCTTGTCACTGTTGGAGATCTTGCAAGAGTGGTGAGTATTGTTCAATTTTTTTTTTGTTGTCATCCCCTCTCTTTGTTCCTCATCATATTCTAGTGAAGTTTCCTTGAAGAGTTGGGCAAGATGTTTTCCGCATTTTCCTTCTCTATTTTTTCCACCTGCATTTGAATTTTCATTTTAACTACGAATACTGTCGGCTGATGTGTGAATTAGGGATTACAGGTGATAATTATGGAGGGGGTAGCTATTGTTAACTTGTTCCATTGCACTTTGTTTTCTTCGCATAGATTTTTTTTTGGTTTGAGCATATTTCTCTTAATACTAATATTGATCTTCATTAATTTGATTTGTAACCTACTGTAATTACAATTTTTCGTAATGACCATCGTGTGTCCTAAAAGTGGTCTTATGTACATCCTCCTTCCTTACCCTTATTTGATGATACCCTTTAGTAATGCCCTTCGGTTTAACTGATGCACCGTGGACATTTCAAGCTTTGAGGAACCAGATATTTAGGTCCTATCTTCGAAGGTAGGTCCGCGTGGGATAAATCATTGAATTCAACGAGCATCTCTTGCACCGCAGCGGGGGTAATCTCCTCTGGTTGTCCTTTCACTACTAATGCGATTACCAAATTCGGCTCTCTAACATGTTGAAAAAATTCAGACCTTATTATGCTAGTCAATAAAGGTTGACCTTCCTTAATAGTAGGGCTCGTATTTGGCTGTGGGGGTTGTGGCATCAACGCTACTTTCTTGTCAAACCACCAAAAGACAAAGGTGTTGTTGCGACCTCTATAGGTAACATCCACGTTATAATGCCATGGACGCGCAAGTAAAACGTGACACGCATCCATATCGACCACGTTACACAATATCTCATCCTTGTAATATTTGCCGATAAATAATGAAACTTTGCACACATGGAGCACTTGAACTTCATGACCTTTCTTGATCCAAGCAATCTTGTATGAAGAAGCGTGTTTTTTCATTTTTAAGTTGAGTGTTTTGGCTAGGGTCGTGGAAATAGCAAAAAATCACATTGCACACCTGGTGCATTGGGTTTGAAAGATCTTATGTCGTGAATGATCTTGCACACATGGAGCACTTGAACTTCATGACCTTTCTTGATCCAAGCAATTTTGTATGAAGAAGAGTGTTTTTTTGTTTTTAAGTTGAGTGTTTTGGCTAGGGTCGTGGAAACAACATTCTTGCTATTACCACTATCAAAAATCACATTGCACACCTGGTGCATTGGGTTTGAAAGATCTTATGTCGTAAATGATCTGCCTTTTTGCGAGCCAACAATAGTGGTTGAACAATACATGTAACTTTCTTCACCAACATCGCCTTCTTCAAATTCAGCCCCTTCATAAATGTCTTCGGTCGAATCTTGTTCTTCTTCGCTATCATTCTCTTCAACAAAGTTAACAGATTATCTATTTGGACAATTATTGAAGAGATGACCTGGTTAGTTGCATCTGAAACACTTGCCCAAATTAAAGTGCGCAAAAGGATCGCTACGAGTTCCTTGTTGTGGAGTCTGATTTTGAGTATTAGATTGAGCGAGAGAATGCCACCTTTGTTCTGAAAAGGTTGTGGTGCCACATGGGTATCTTTAGGAACGGTGTCACCAGTAACTGTTGATCCTCTTTGGTTGGAAGAAATTTCTGGCGCTGATCGACAAAAATTATTTAGATTCTGGGCGGTAGACCTGTTGAATTAAGTTTCGACTTTCATTGCTAGATTTATAGCACCTGACATGGTCCATACTGATTGAAGAGCTAATTGATACTGTATAATCAATTTGAGCCTGCCAATAGGGGTGGAATCGGTTTGATTCGGAAAGGATGAGAATTGAAGTCGGTTTGGTTTTGGGTCAAGAAAATCGAAATTGAACCAAAGAGAACCTAGGTTTTCGGTTCTCTTCAATTTCGTTTCGATTTTGGGCTTGGTTTTTTAGCAGTTCTCGATTTGCAGCCGGTTTTGGCTCGATTTTTTCATCCAAATAACCTAAAACTCTGTTTTTTCAATGTACACCATTTTTAACAGACTAAAATTATCAACAATAAATAATCTAATCATCAAATAATCAACAACTAATCAATTAATCTACTATTATAAAAAATAAACATCAACCAATCATCATCTAATCAACATCTAAGAAACTAATCATCAACTAATCAAATAATCAAAACTAAGGATTTAATCATCAACTAATCAAATAATCAATAACTAAACATGTAATCATCACGTAATCACGTAACTATCAAATAATCATCAACTAATCAATGGACTATTAAAAGTGTAAGTAATTGACAAAAAGCACCAACTATTGTTCATTATTTTCATCATAAACTAAAACAATCGTCCAACAAGCCCTAAACACCTTTATTTGCGAATGCAATAATGTCATCCAAATTTACAAAAAAAAAAAAAAAAAAAAAATTAGCATAACATATGAAACAATAATATTAAATATGACAAATATAACAATTCAAAATTGTACCTTTCTCGAACTGCATTACTTTTTCTAATGTTTTCTAGACATTGCTAATACTATTTGAATCACGAATCTAACTTTAAAGGTATGTGAGACTTTTCACAGTTTTTGGATTTAATGAACTTCGAAAAGAATCTAACACCAACGCACCACAGCTGAATACTGACTCAGAGACAACGGTAGAAATAAGAATAACAATGACGTCTCGTGCTATATCACTCAAAGTTGGATATTCTAAAGTATGTATTCTCCCTTAACTTAGAATATCCAAATCATTGGTAAAATTCTCAAGTTTGTTTGTCAAATAATTTTAAACTTCATTTTTATTGTGCAACTCACCTTCAGTGTTCAATTCTGCTTGAAATGTTGACTCAAACTCGTCATCATACCCAACTTCAGGAGCACTTTCTTCATGTCTAGAAGTTTCTTGAAGGTTAGTTGTTAGAGGGTCTACCAAGTACTCAGAATATAATCTTCTAATCGTATGTTGTAATTTCTTTATCAACTCATTAGCTATATCAAGTTCATGTAACTTCATGAGGCAATGTCTCACGAGTTTTAATTTATATCGTGGATCCAACACAATAGCTACGTGCATCAAGTGGTTGACTTTTGTTGAAATTTTTTCAATAGTTTTCATACTTGATTTGCATACCGAATGCCATGTTTCTAAGTGATAAGGTATCATTTTTAGAATATTTTTTGATCACCTTACGAAGTTTACAAACTTCAAAGAAAAATACATTAGCAAAAGCTTTAAATGTCACATCATCAAATATGCAAAATTGACAAAATCTTTACTGTCACATCATCAAATAATTTCAATAATATTATAAATTCCCGAACGAAACTCCAATCTTCATAAGTGGGAGGACCACTTAATCTTCATCATCATGAAATTCTTTTATAAATTGAATGTCATACTCACCCAATCTTGCAAAAGCCTTTTCAAACTCTTCAGCAGGACTTAATATTAAGTATGTTGAGTTCTGTCGAGTTGGAACATCAAAACACACACTACTTGTGCACGTGATCTTTGCAAGTTCAACGCATGTTTTGAACTTAACTAGTCTCGCAAGAGAAGACATGCCAAATTTTACGGCATTATGAATCTTCATAATAGACTCATTAGACTCTTTTAGCTCTTTGTAAGCAATTAAATTTATAATATGAGTAAAACATCTAACATGCTTATATTCTGCATCAAACATCAAATCTTTCCAGTTTCTAATACTCTAAACTGAGTTAACGCCACTTAATTAAAAGAAACATTATCAAATGTGACCGTCAAAACTCTATCTATTTCTCACTCCAATAAACACTTTTCCATAATTTGAGCAATGGTTTCTCCTTTATAATCGGAATGAGACTAAAATTGATAATTTTTCGATGCAAATTTCAACTTGCATCAATGAAATGAGCAGTCACTAACGTATAATTTATATTTTGTATAGATGTCCAAGTGTCAGTAGTTAAACATATTCTTCTTTTCAATTGGGAAAATAAAACCTTCAACTTACTTTGTTCCTTTATGTAGCGTTTGAAAATATCTTTCGCAACAGTTTTGCGATGAGGAATAATAATTTTCGATTCCAACTTATTTAAGGAATTAATAAAATATTTTCCTTCAACAACACTAAAAGAAAATTCATCAATCACATCAACCTAATCGAGTTTCTCTCGACATCTTTCTACATTAAATGATTTCACAATTAAACAACTAACTGAACTACCTCCTACTATATCTTTTTTATCAAGCAATAACGTTTTGTGTGTTTCTTCTAAAGTAGCCAACAATTTCTTACCGATACTTGTGTGTTTGTTCAAGTTTGAAGTCCTATTTCGTACTGGATGACAGACATATTAATGGAGGCTCGCACTTCCCAAATTCTTCTCAAACTACTTTCTGTATAATCCTCTTATCCCTTTTTTCACAATTTAGTTGTACTCTCATTAACTCTATGCCACGTCATACTCGCACATTTCTTTCTTTTATCCCTCGGGATCTCCCCCACTACTCCCCACTAACTCTTATGCACTTTCTTTGCCAGTTGACCCTTTGCTTTTGTTTTCTTGAATAGACGTTCAATATTGGATATTTGTCAAAAAGTAATAGTGCTTGAATCATCTTATATTTATACTCGACAATAAAATGCAACCGCCAAAAGAAAGAATTTTCACTTACTTAAGTCCACCTAGGTTCCTATGCTCTATAAAAATGTGCTCAAGTCTTTCTTGGGTGAAGCAGTCCTTACAACTGCCTATCTACCAAATGAAGAAAGTCTTATAGTGCTTGTTTCATGGAGGAATCCTTGCCACTATTTTTTTGTTTTTGTTTTTGTTTTTTTTGCTTTTTATAGCTGTCTCGGATTGGTCTATTTGTTTAGCTAAATTACAGTCTAAAATACATTTTAAATATTGCCATTTGCTATACATTTCTTTTTTTCTTTATTTGTCTCTTTAGGGTGGTTTTGCCATGAGACAATACATCCCTGAACTTATGCCATTGATCGTTGAAGCTTTGTTGGATGGTGCTGCTGTCACTAAACGGGAAGTTGCTGTGGCTACACTTGGCCAAGTTGTACAGAGTACAGGGTATGCGACCTGTTTCTCATATTGGTTGTCCTTTTCGTTTATAAATGTCCTTGAGTAATTTTTTTTCCATAAATTTTAAGCAGGATATAGTCTGAAGGAATATACAATAGGTTTAGACAGTTTTTGAAACCTAAGCCCTTGTGCTGTGGCTCAGCTTGCGAACCATACGCGAGCTGCCTCGTACGGCTCTTCCTGAGAACTTGAAGACCCCTCTCTCTAAATAGAAAGAAAAAAGAATGTATTCACTAAAGTCGAGATTTTTAGATTTTTACTAGTTAGTTCCGGTAAAGCCCTTCGACGACATTTTTTTGGAGGATTTGTGAGCCCCCTCCTGATTATGTTAAAACTTTTCAAGACCCCACTCATCATATTTTTTTGGTTTACGCTCCATTATTCTTCCTCAACATCTTTTGTTTCATTTCTTCTAGAACAATCACAAACAATTTTTCCTACCAAAAAATTGTTGATTTTTTGCTAAACCTATTGATTTTATGATCCTTAAAGTGTTGAGGAGTGTGTGGTCACAACTAATCTTGACATTTTTGCCCTCTATTTCCTTTAATTTTAATAGACAAATGAAGTTAACAAGGAAGGCAATACGGTTTAAAAATGTGATTGAAAGAATCATTGTTATCGAGTAAAATACGATTTTAGAAGCATTGAATTTATTGTGGGCGGCCTTGGTCTCCATAAAGGTCAACCCATTTTAATTAATTACGGAGAGTCATTCTTAGTGGGTCGGTTTTTCTTTGTTGTGTCATTCAAAATCTTTGATGTGAATGAGTTGTTACTATTTAACGTATTGGATTCTTGATTATCTAGTTCTAGCATATAACAGTGGAAAAATAGCTAAATCTTTAGTTACTGTTATTGTTAGGAATCTGTTTACGATAGAGTATTTGATTCTTTCGTTTGACAGATATGTTATAACTCCTTATAATGAGTACCGTCAATTGCTTGGCTTGCTATTGAAATTGCTAAATGGTGAGCTAGCATGGTCCACCAGACGTGAAGTATTGAAGGTGACTGTTTAATTTACAAATGGTTTGTTGTTTTTTTTTTTTTCCAGTTTTTCTTCGATAACTGATATAAGTGATGATTAAACTTTTTAGGTACTAGGAATTATGGGGGCTCTAGATCCTCATGTGCATAAAAGAAATCAAATAAGCTTACGTGGTTCACATGGAGAGGCTACTCGTGCTGCTAGTGATTCTGGACAACATATCCAGTCTGTGGACGAACTGCCAGTAGATTTGTGGCCATCATTTGCAACATCTGAAGATTATTATTCCACGGTAATTTCTTTTATTTATATTCGTCATTGTCTTTATCTTGTTGCATTCATATAGGCGATGGAACATACATGCTCTCTAATTTTCTTACCAAAATCACTATATGTGAACTTGGACATATGGTTACGTGTACTATCTTCTTGAATAGAAGAACATATTTTTGCTCATTGATCATGCCAATCAATCTAGGAAATAACATACATGCATGCATGTTTACAAAGATTATTTCTTTCATTTACAATTTAATTTTTTCTAAATGGAAAAAGTGGATATGTTGATTCGGGATTTTTGTCACTTTCTTTAATGTATCATTTGTGTTCACATATTTATTTGTCTATCTTCTAGGTTGCTATCAATTCTCTCATGCGAATACTTAGAGATCCTTCTATGGCTAGTTATCATCTAAAGGTGGTTGGATCTCTCATGTTTATATTCAAGGTATGTTTAACTCAGAAGGAAGGTTTTTTTTTTAATATGTTTTTCCTTTTAGAATTTGTGCTAATTATAATCAGTATATGGTTTTTTTCTTTTTCTAATTTTTGTTGTTTGCAAACGAAGTCGATGGGCCTTGGATCGGTTCCATACCTACCAAAGGTTAGTCTATTAGTTTGAGTCATTTATAGCTTGGCATTTGCATACTATTCTATTGCTGAGGCAATCTTTATTCTTTTAGTTCTGCCTAGGTTCCTCACTTTGATAACTTTTTCTTTGGCTAAGGTTTTGCCTGATCTGTTTCACATTGTTGGTACTTGTGATGATACACTCAAAGATTTTATAACATGGAAGCTTGGAACCCTTGTTTCTATCGTGCGGCAGGTAAAGTTAAAGTCACTGACCTTTCTTCAGTTATTTGTAAAGATGTTTTACTTGGGTAACAGTGAAGTTGGATACGCTTGTGCAGCATATTAGGAAATATTTGCCAGAGTTGCTATCTCTTATATCTGAATTATGGTCATCCTTTAGTTTTCCATCCAGTAGCCGCCCCACACTTGGCTACCCTGTAAGTAATTTTTCTTTTGAGGAAGAATTAGCCAAACGTTGTTGTTTCATTCTTTGACTTTGAATTTATTGAAACTTTAGGTTCTGCATTTGGTGGAGCAGCTTTGTTTGGCTCTCAATGATGAGTTCAGAATGATTCTTCCTGTTATTCTTCCTTGTTGCATTCAAGTACTAAGTGATGCAGAAAGATGTAATGATTACACTTACGTGCTTGAGATCCTCCATGCTCTTGAAGTTTTTGGCGGTTAGTATGCTACCTTTTTCAGACTTAGATATGTGGTGTGATTTTTCATTAAAACTAATTCTTACCTTGTTCAACATTGATGCATGCATGTGTTAGAAAAAAAGGGCAAACATCACTGTGTCGGTGAGGTCATGAATTTGAATTCCTATGACTATGAAACTATATCCTAATTCAAAAGCTTTTTGGTTAGGATATATATCACCCAAATTGTAATTTATAAGATTGCTAGATTATATGATATCTTATCTAGTTTATAATTTTGGATAGATTAGTTGTTAAACTTGTAATCAATAAGTAATTGATAAATAGGTTTGTATTTGATATGTTTGAAATTAATAAAGAGAGGTCCAACTTCAGTTGTCATAGAATTATTACATGTTAGTAATGCCTAGAGTTTTCAAAGTGCTTCTAAAATATTGGGTTCATCATTCTAATCGAATTATTCAACATTGATGCAGTACAGGCCCAGTCCCAAGCGGACCCAAGCACGTGAATCGTTTATTTATTTTATTTTATTTTAATTACCTATTTTTTTGTGTCAATTTAATAGTTTAGTGTTTAGACACTAAACGTTAGACTGCGTTATTGAATTATTGATTTCTCTAATTTTCTCCAACACCTTTTTTTCGATTACAAAATAAAATTTTTACTGCACCAAATTGGTAATAGGACAAGAATTTTGACATCGATCTGATAGCTGGCGCATGTTCTAGTGAAAAGCAGGCCGCCAATGACGAACGACAATTTGAAGTCATTGAACGACTTGGAGGCATTGATCAATGATATGAACAAAACGATCGAATGTACGATGGAATCAACAAAACCCTTGAAAACATTATGCAGATGTTGAGTGCAATGACTGTCGAGAGGCAAAAAATCATATGACTCAAAGATTTGAGTTTTTACGATTTAGATGAAAATCGAGATAATGAAGAACAATTAAGAAAAAATAGCTAAGGAGTTGAACTTTATTACGGTAGACAGTGACAACCAGCTGCCTAGAGTTCAGCTAGCTGTCGGCCATAGCCAGACTCGTCAGCCATGGCAACTAGAGGCAAACCCTACATGACCTGGAACGTCGCCGCATTGACGCAAGACTTCTGCAGACGAATGCGAATCACGAGCCAAAGTTTCCTGCTTCGTCCAACAAATGTCGGCGATACCCAGTCGCCGCAAATCATCAGCAACTGCGACGAGCCCGTGAAAAAATCGCAAGTTTCTCTTACACAATCCTCCAAACCAGGAAACAACGAGATTTCGCACATACTAGAGGTGAAATCGACTGATTCACGAACGACCAGACAATTCCGATGACAAACCCTGGACGATGACAGAAACGACATTGACTCTAGGGAAGAGCTTTTCGGGGAAACAACTAGGGTTTGGAACAATCCTGTTCGAAACCCTAACAAACAGACTACCTGTCCTCCGTTAGAACGACTTAAATCAAAGACCTGGAAACTTTATTCAAAGACAACCGCGACGAGTTAATTATTTGTCTGACGAAGGAGATGACTTTCGTGATGATCGAATTTTTAATTGAAGGCCAAATTGTCATGAATTCAAGATGATGATGGATTTACCAAGTTTCTATTGTTGTTTAAATATCGACGATTTTCTTGATTGGGTCCATATAGTCAAAAATTTCTTCGATTATTTGAATATCGCATAAGAAAGCCAGGTCAAACTTGTGACATAAGTTAAAAGACGGAGCTTCTGCGTGGTGGGAACAACTTCAATTTAGAGGCAAGGAAAATTACGAGTCCAAACTTGACCAAAAATGTAACGACTATTACAAAGGCGATTCCTCGTTCTTGATTACGAGCCATTCTTGTATCAACAATATCATAATTGTTGACAAGCTAATCGTACAATGAATGGATACACAAGAGTTTTAACGATTGAATGCGCGTGTTAATTTGTTTGAAGCTGCATACGTACTAATAGCTCGATATGTTGACGTGTTCAAGTTAATTATACAAGATCGAGTAGCTTTTCAATCAACATGGACCATGACATATGCTGTGAATCTAGCAATGAAAGTTGAAACTCAAATCAATAGGTCTACTACTCGTAATCCAAATAATTTTCGTTGGTAAATGCCAAAAAATTCTTCTAGCCAAAGAGGATCATTTGTTACTAGTTACATTGTTCCCAAGGATGTCTCTACACAACCCGTTCAGAACAAAAGTGGACATCCTCCCGTCTGATCTAATGCTCAAAATTGAGCCCCACGACAACAGGGAACGTGTAACGATCCTTATGTATGCCCTAATCTGAGCAAGTGGACGATATGAATGCGTGTCATGTTTTACTTGGGTGTCCATGTCATTATGGCATGGATGTTACTTATAGAGGTCAAGACTGACATAGTCTTTTGGTAGTTTGACAAGAAAATAACATTGATGTCACAACCCCATAGCCAATAATAGTCCTGCAATTAAGGAATGGCAGTCAACCTTCATTTACTAACACAACAGAGTCTGAATTTTTTCAGCAGTTTAGAGAGCCAAACTTGGTAATCGCACTAGTAGTGAAAGGTCAATTTGAAGAGATAACCACCATTCCCACTTAAATTTGAGAGATGGTTGTTGAATTCAATGATTTGTCCCTTGCAGACCGACCAAATGAGTTACCTCCTATACGAGATTATGAGCAAATTCCTATTAGTTTCGTGGCTATATCATGTACTTAGTAATCCTTCATCACCTAATTGTTGATTCATGTACCTCTGGCCATATGAAAAATCTTTTACAATCTGTAACTTTTGGAAACAGAACTGTGATGACATCTATAGATATCGCACTCAAATCAGACATTCATGTCATAATTTGTCTTGTAATCTGTTATGGTAAACTTATTATATATTCAAATTTTATTACTAAATTTTTTTCAATTTAGTGAGAATTTCAGGACCGAGACTTTAGGATGATGATTGGCAGAGTTGCGCGTCCCAATAGACTCTTTATTTTATTTATTATTCCACTACTCTCTAATTAAACAGCTCTTGCTGCAGTATTTTGAAGAAATGTTTGAGACAATAAATCCCTGAGTAGGGTTGTGGCATTCTATTTTAAGACACTCAAGTTTTCTTTACCTTCAAAATTTGGTTCTGTTGTTATTCAATAATGTAAACCTTATGGAATTGGAATGTGGAGTTTGTCAACTTTCTATACACCATTGCATTCCTCCTATACCTTATCAAACTTCTAAACCATTTTATTTAATAGTAGCAATGTGCAAAGTATAGAGACCTTCCAACTAGCTGGTTTGTAACTTTAATTGATAATCATACATTGGAATGTTGGTGTGCTTGTTAAAAACCAAATCTGATCTGGAACACGTATTTGTAGAATTTCATAGGATGAATCAAACTTCAACCTGAGAGTGGTCATGAATACTTTGACTCTTTCCCAAATTTCCTCATAAAGGGATGTATTTATAAGATCATGCATTTGAATTCTTAAAACTATGAAAACTCTATAAAATTTCTAGTAGTTATTGATTAGGATAAATATTATCCAAATTCTTATTTAAATAAGATTCCTAGTGATAAGAAGCGTATCTAGTTCACAATTTATAAAATGTTTTAGATAGATTAATTGCTAAATTTATAATCTAGAAGTAGTGGATATTGGTATTTGGTATTGTTGAAATTAATGATGAGAGGGTAAGCACAACCTTTCTAGAATTTTCAACATGCTTGTCATAAGTATATACTGGTGAATGTTAAACTATAAAAAGAGAATGTAAACTGAATGTGAACCATTCTAATACTGACTTGAGAAGTGAAAAATTGTAGACGCTGATTTGTGTGTTTGTGGTTCACGATTGGGAAGCTTCAATCTAACCTTGGGTAACTCCCATTATTGGGTGCTTTCCCTCTCTCCCTCATGGTCTTTTAAATGTCTCATTTTTTATTTTTACTGCGGCTCGCTTCTCAAAAATTTTCAAACCCTTTTGGGTGTTGTGACTCGGTTAGCCTCCATAAAACACTACAAGCTATCTTCTCCAATTATATAGGCCACCACCAACCTCAACAATCACACATGTCCACTTGCAGCTCTCTACTGCCATTTACCTAGAAGCACCTCAAATCCTATATTCGTGTTAAAGCAGCTCAAATCCTTTATTCCTGTAAAAGCTAAATGGTCTTGATCTACAGTAGATTAATATTATATGAAAGTATAATACTTGATTAATTTCGATTTTTTAATAAAAAAATATTTATATTAAACAATCATCAGACGCACATACAAATAGATGATAACAAACTTTCTTGATCTACAGGAAACAGTTACATATTTAGGCTTTAGCAATGGCCATTGATTTGGAAAGAACAAAGAAGAAATAACTTTTGAAATGCTTATAATTATATATTTGCTTTGGACTTGGGGAACTAATATTATTCCTCAAGGTGAAATTATCCAGCTTCTTGTGATGAAAAATAATAGCACTAGGATGAAGTCCAATAACAAAATATTGCTAACTCCTAATTCTCAAAAGTTTCGGGCTTGTTTCTTGCTAGGTGAAAACATAACTTAAGAAACTCAAGCGGCATGAGTGTGACACTCAAGGCCATATAAAAAATGATAAAAGGCATAACCAAATTTCTTTATTAGACTCACATAATGTGATTATTATATTCCTTTTGTTCTTTTCACAAATGACATGAAGTCAATGATAAAATCATAAATGGATTTCCTTTTGGATTTGATCACTAATGTACAACTTTCTCTTTACCAAGATTCAAGCAAATGCACATGTTAGTGCTGGAATCCCCATATTAATTTCTTTAAAAAAATTTGTGTTGCCATTAGTGGTCTTTTTCTTGTCCTATATATTACATCTTGTTACTATTGAAGAGTTTTATGGCTATCTTTGAGATGCAACTAAGCATATTTTGGCGTTGGCTCCACTTATTTCTAATTAGATTTTTCAAAGTATGTTAATTTAGTCTTTTATATGAATGAAACTTCTATGTGTGAGATTCATCTTTTTTCATTATTTTGTAAATGTTAAAGTTTGGTTCTTGCCATAGGTACATTGGATGAACATATGCATTTACTTCTGCCGGCACTTATTCGTTTGTTTAAAGTGGATGCTCAAGTGGAAATAAGACGCGCTGCTATAAAAACTTTGACAAGATTGATCCCTCGTGTGCAGGTTTGCCTCCACATTACTCTTATCGTCCTCGATTGTCTATTTTAACACAAATTTCAAAAGATCATTGTTGAAGATAATTAAAAATGACATATGTCATTTCTCCACAAAGTTAGGTTTTTTGTTGATAAATTGGAGCACTACATTTGTTAAATTCATTTTGTGAACTTGACAATGCTGCAATGAATATATTTCACACAATTTTGCTATTGTAGTTTTAGATAAATGAAACTATATGATTAATGTGATAAAGTTCGAATAATATGAAGATATTTTATTCTTTTTAATATTTAATGATATTTAAGAGTAATTAATTTTTTTAGTATATTAGTTTAGTTTCAAATAGTTCTTAATAAGATATAGGTATGATATCTATTTTTTTTTTTAAATTTAATTTCAATTATGAAATTTTATTGAAATTTGGATGGAGATTAGATAGATGATATTAGAATAAAAAGAGATAATAAGAGATTGATGGAGGTAAAAGGGAAAATTTTGGGTTTATGGGAGAGAACCAAGCCTCTCGAGTTCAACCTACTTTAATCCTTGGGAAGAATCTTAGACTTTTGAAGTCTTTGCTCTTAAATATTAGCTATGTTGTTTAAAATTCTCTAAGCTATCTTGTTTTCGAAGGTTGTAATTTCTTGTAAATCATTTCCTTCACATGTCAGCAACGCACAAAGTGAAGAGTCAATTAAAGTTTTCAATCGGGAGAATTGATTGAGTTTGTATACGAGGAAGGAGTGCCCATGAGTAGAAATATGGATCATTTGAACTAGAAGACGTGAAGGATGCATGAAACTTTACGTTCCAGGCTAGGAGAGTGGTGAATTGTGCAGTGAACGTTAATTTGCTCTCACTTTTGATTCTTGTGGATGGAATTTAGAACCCTTTGCAAAGTTCTTATCTCAATTATTTTTTCTCTCACTCCTGCTTTGACTATTAATTTCCCTTTCTAAAAGTTTATATGGAAGAAACGAGTGTCCATCATAATTCAAGTGTTTGCTTGGGTTTTGGTGAAAGAAAAGTTGTATACTAGCGACCAAATTCAGAGGCGAAATCCTTCGAGAGCCTTATATGCACATTGTTATATATTTTGTTAGGCTGAAAATGGAACCAACGAATACATTATGATCCAATCTAAGATGGCTAGACGGCCGTAGGTAGAGTTTTTTCATCTTTCCATTGATTAGACGTTCACTATAATATTGAGAGCATCATTATTGATGTCTCTATGGTAGATGGAAGATATCAGAAGGGGAAGTTATAAGAAGAGGAAGTTAATTTGGATCCTCGGTATTTTAGGTATCTGTTACCTTATTTGGATTCATTGCAGTGCAGTTAATTTTTAAAAGTAAATTTATGTAAATTGATTTATTAGATAGCATTAATTTTCTTATTGTTTTTTGGTGGTTTTGAGTTTGATGTTGTTAAAGTGAAAACTGCGTTGTGGAAAAGCAACCAACCTCTTGCATTGTTGTCTTTTCTACAACACTCGTGAGAAAATTAACAATCATATTACGATTAAGTGTGAGATTATTAACGACATTTGGGTGCTCATTTTCTCTCTCCAATTAAATTGTTATGGTGCATTGAGATTGAGAGTGTCTTTGCTAAGATTTGTAGTGTGGAAAAAATGTGTAAGAAGTGGAAACTAATATTGAGATTAGATGTTTTGATAATTTCGTAGATTACTTGGTTTCATTACAATGTGATTCTGTTCAAGGACAAAAAAATCAATTATCGATCTTAGGACAATATGACTTTCACTATTGTTAAGTTGACATATTGTTATGAGTTTGTTAGGGTTTATCTTTTTAATGTAGTTCAGTCTGATTTGAGAGGATTTGTTTAAAATGAGCGTTTCTTTCTAATTTCTTCAGAAAGGTTGTTCTCTTCTTTTATTGTATTTTGTTCTTTCAATTTATTTGTTTCTTATTATCTTATTAAAAAAAGAACTTAAATCAGAAAATGTAATGCAGCTTAGTAAAGTATTAGTTGCTGCATCATTCAAGGGGTCGTTCTCAATGTCTAACTCCATTTTTTTTTTTGAATGAGAGGCTAAAATGATGTAAACAAAAACTCGGTAAAGCGTTTGGAAGCCTGGTTTTCTATGCCTTCAAGAAACAAAATTGAATACCATGCTATGGTTTTGTTCCATAGTTTAGAGGGTAAAACAAATGATGTTGAAGGTATAAAGAAGCTGTTAGCTTTGCTCGTGGTATTTGGAGTATGGGGATTGAAACATGTTAAGGTTGAGAGACTGTTTTGTTGGCTGGTTCTTTGGTTCCCCTTTTTTTGAGAATTCGAACTCAAGTTTGAAGTGCAATTTTTCTGGAGTGTGTGGGTTGACGTGAATGCTTTAAATGATAATTTTTTCTTTGGGATGAAGATTATTAAAGGATTATAGAGTGATAAGTGAGGTTCATTGCCTGGATTTTGATGTGGTGTAGTTTGTAGAGGGAAAGACTCTCTGGTAGATGTTGGTCTGACGATATGGACAGTTTCTTTGCCGTGATCAGTGAGCTTCATTTAATAGATCCTCTTTTAGAGAATGCTTATTGTAGAGCTAGAATTGCAACTAGACTAAGGAAGTAATTCAACGTGAAAATGATGAAAGACTATGGTTATACACATATTCTGACAATAATGTATCAGTTGGTTTGCCAAAAATTTCGAAAAAGATGTAGCCTGACAAGCTTGATTGGCATGAATTGTGTCTTTACTACAAATGATAGGAATATATAGCTGTTATATTTTGCTGTATTCATAGTCCTTGATGAATGTTTATTCAGTGCCAACTATGGTAGATGGTCTACCAACTTTATTTCAGTCATTTTTTATTTTCTTCTGACGACTCTTTTTTACCAGGTTGCTGGTCACATATCGTCTCTCGTGCATCACTTGAAGCTTGTCTTGGATGGGTTAGTTCTTTTCCTTTTTTTTTTGTGTTGTCTTTTCCCCAAGTTTTATTCATGATATCCATCAAGAGCTTTCTCTATACTCTCCAGCTACACCAACAAATATACTTAATTTGTTTTTATAAGAGACCAACTTTATTGAACTAAGCTAAAATATGCATAATTTATACATTGAGATCTAATTCTTTTATTTTTTTAATAAAAAATGGTTTACATTAAGAAAATGAATGTTCAAAAGAGAAGAAGGAGAAGGACTCCAGCCCAACAAAGCATTAAAAGTTACATTTATGCACAACTAATTTCTCCAATAGAGGAAACCATGTGTAGACTTTCTATGTAAAAAATAAGCTGTATGTTCTTCCTGCATTCATTTATAATTGGGTGATACATACAGAGAAATAATAACAAGGAGAAATATTGAAAGAAGGAATAGATTACAATAGGAAAGGCTAAATTGATTTACAACGGTAATATATTAATTATGGGGACATTTCCATTCGTCAAAATCCTTTAATGGAAGGATAATTTATTCACATAATCCTATTATTGTAAGGATCATTGATGGTAGAATTTATGTAATATTGCCAAGAATCCCTCTCAAGCTGGGCCAAAAATGTCTTCCATTCTCAGCTTGGCAATTATTGCATGAAATTCTTTTGTTGGAAGTTCTTTTGTCAATACATTAACTACATGTTCCTTTGATGAGATGTATGGGGTGAGATTATTCCCTTGTTGAGTTTTTCCTTTATGAAGTGTCTATCTACTTCGATATATTTGGTTTTATCATGATGCACCAAATTTTGATTGCCGCTTGGTTGTCGCAAAATAGTTTTATAGGAGATGTAAGCCTCTTTAACCATATTTCTTCGCAAATTTCATGTGCCATAGCCCTTATGCTTTTCCATTTAGTTTCCTGCAAGTTTCACGGGTGTGTCGAGATCTGTTTCAATGATCACATCACAATTTATCTTTTTCATCTCCTCTCTTCTTGTGCCATCCTATTGCATTTTTGTCATGTTGATTAACCACTAGTTTGCAGAGCTGTCAAGTGGATTTGTTTATGTGGAGGTAGATTTCTTCATTAAAACTTGTATTCGACTTTCTTCCTTCCTAATGGTAGAGAAGGTTTCCAATACAGAGGCATTCTTTCTTTTCCTCGGATTCTTTCTTGGTCAAATTCTGAGTTTAATTCTCCTAGGAAGTTAAAAACTTTATCCTTCTCTTGAATAATGGTCCATCTTCAGCAATTTTCGACGCATTATCTTGGTATAAATCCATTTCTTGTCACAATTAGTAAATGTAATCTTTGAACAAATTAAGGGGATAATTTCTCCTTATATTATTTATCATTGAATAATAAAAGTTAATTTACAATATCTAGAAAACAACTATAAAGACAAAAAAATCTAATTAGGAAGTAATCTATTTAAGAATTTCTTACTTTCTTAATATATATAACTCAACTCCCTCGCAAGTTGTTTATATATATATAAAGTATATATATATACACACACACACATCGTTCCTCAAATTAAGGTCAAGATGTCTGCTAGTTGTGCTCTAGTTGGAGTGTATTATAGTTCATCTTCTGAGTTGTCAATTTTTTTAGTTATAAAGTGCTAATCTATTTCCACGTGTTTCATCCTATCATGATGTATTGAGTTCTTTGCTATACATATGGCAGCTTGATTATCACACTTGAGTTTTGTACATTTCTCACAGTTTATTCCCAATTCCATGATTATTCTTCTAATCTAAATTTCTTTATATATTGTAAAAACTAATACTCCGAGTTCGGCCTCAACACTGCTTTGAGAAACCATTGATTGTTTTTTGCTTCTCCATGTGACAAGGTTACCTCATACGAATGAACAATATTCAGTGGTTGACTTTCGATCTTTCTAGCTTTTAGCTGAGTGTGCATCAGAGTACACAGTAATATCTTGAGCTTCGCTCTTTTTGAAGTCTAAACCCCTCTCATGAATCATCTTCAAGTACCCAAGGATCTTAGACACTACGTCTAGTTGTTTCTTCATTGGTTGATCTTTAAATTGACTAACAACACCCCATACAAAACCTATGTCAAGTTGAGTATGAGAGAGATAGATAAGTCTCCTTCGTAGACGTTGATATGTTCCTTTATCGGTAGGAACTCATGCATTTCTAAGCCCTAATTTTTGCTTTGAATCTATAGGTCCGTTTGCGGGCTTACATTTCAGCGTGTACCAGTTTCTGTAAGTAGGTCATGTGTGTATTTCCTTTGAGAGATAAAGATTCCTTTATTTGATCGAGCTATTTCTATACCAAGAAAATAATTCAAAGAACCAAGATCTTTTACTTCAAATTCTTTTGACAAAGTTCTCTTAATATTAATTAATTTTTCCTCATCTCCAGTCAATATTATGTCATTGACATAGTCAATCAGGATAGAATATTCTTTTTCGAAGTGTGTGATCTGCCTGACATTGAATAAATTCACGTCTCTTTATTGACGGTAAGACTTTTCCAAACCATGCACGGAGATTGTTTCAGTCCGCATAATGACTTAAATAACTTATATACTTTGTGATTGTTGTTATTGGTCATATCTCCATATACATTTCTTTTTTCATATCTCCATTTAAGAAGACATTCTTGATGTCGAGCAGATGTAGAGGCCAATCCAATTTGTACCATATTGAGTTTTGCCACAGGTGCAAACGTTTCTTGATAATTCACACTATATGACTGAGTGAAGTCTCCTGCTACCAGTCGAGCTCTAAGCGTTTCGACGCTACCATCTACTTTATACTTTATCGAAATGATCAATTTGTAGGTAACAATTTTCTTTTCGGGAGAGAGTTTGTTAATGATCCGAGTGATATTTTTTTAAGGTCATGATATCTTCTTGAATAGATTGTCTCCATCTATGGTGTTTCAAGACTTCTTGAATACTTGTTAGAATCTGAATTTCATCTACCTTTGAGATAAATGTTTGATAAAGATCTGCATAAGAAAAACATTTCGAATAAGATGTTTAGTGCAGATCCAAGTACTTTTTCTTAAAGCAATAGGGAGATCTTAGTCTTCGTGATCTGTTTTCCTCTTGCCCATCTTGTTGTGACTCACTTTTTTCTTGTGTGTTAGCCTTAGTAGTCATTTGGTTCGAATGAGAAAGTGACATCCATAATTTTCTTGGTTGTAGGACAATAACACTTGTACCTTTTTTTATTTGTTGAATGTCAAATGAATATACAATTGATTGTCTTGGGTCAAGTCTACTCTTATTTTGTAGATTGATATAGACAAAGGTAGAACGCCAAATGTTTTAAGAGGAAGATCTGAAAAGAAAACTTTAGCATGAGGGGAAAAAAATTAATGAACACTTGATGAAGAGTTTTGAATAAGATATGCTGATGCAATTAGGGCTTCTCCTTACAGTTACTTAGGAATATTCATAGAAAATATAAGAGATCTTGTTATTTCTAACAAGTGATAATATTTTTATTTTTTCAACAGTATTGACATAACTGAACAATTCCTAGCATTATTGGATTTAAGGACTTGAATGTCAATTTGCGGCCTTCCACTTTTTGAAGTCTGGATCTTCCTTCGCTAGGATTGACACTTCTAAGGGTCAAGAAGTCTTCTTTTCCTCTACTACACTTGAACATCCTTGTGACCACTGTAAGAAATTTTGTCCATTAAGTTTATGATTTGTAATAGTCGGAGATGATGATTTTGAACTACCCAACATTTCAAAATTTGAATTGAAGACTGGATTTAAGATGAGGAAATATGAAATATTGTGAGTAGTGGAATTATTATATGTGGCCATGGCATTCTTGGCAATGGGCATGGCTAGAGTATGATCTAAGAGAAAGATTTGCACTCTGATACTATGAAGAAATTAAGGAAAAAATTTCTTTTGTATTATTTGTCATTGAATAATGATAGTCAATTTACAATATATAGAAAACAACTATATAAGGAAAAAAGAAATAATATATTTAAGAAGTAATTTACTTAGGGATCTCTTACTTTTTTAATATATTAAATCTCATAAATTTAAGGGATTTCAACACTATTGAATCCCTTGGACAATTTTCCTCACCTTTCCCCTGAGTTCATAAAACTGGCCTCATTCCCTTTGTTAGAGTAAATTCTTTTTTGCTGTACTATGATAAGAACCCTTTATAATTTAAAGGAAACAAAATTATAAAATATCGTGGACATTCGAGAAATTTGCTAATTATCTATTTAGAATATGTTCTCCAAAATATGAATATCTTCCAATGCTACAATTTCGCTTCAATCTTCTATTTAAATAAGTAACATCTAATGAATACTTCCAGATATAATTAAAATATTATCTAGGGATAATAAAAGATAATTAAGTGATACTTATTCTCTCAAACTTTTAGTACAATAATGACTTATTATTTTTAAATATTCTTTTGTTCTAGGATAAGGGTATTTATTTGGAATTCTATCATAGGGTAGAACATATAACTTGGCTTATCTCAAGCTCCATAGAATTAACTAGCCATGCTGTCATCATTGCATATTCTGCATCCCATTTATTATATTCTGTGGCTTTTTGGAGGTGGTGGAGCTTGGGATCCATCTAAGATCCCCATCTTCTTCTTCCTCGGATGAAGAATTTTACTAATTGAGACCATTGCTGGGAATTTGTTCCATTTCGTTTCTGTGTGGAGATTCGCAGGGAATATCCTTGGAAATTCCCAGATTTCTTTCCCACTTTTCTGCATTCTTTGCTATGCAAGTCATTCTTTCGCTTGAAGCTTAGTCGTGGATGGTTTCAGAAAAATGATCAGCAAGGTTTTCAGAATTTTGCTATGATACCAAGTAGACTTTCTATGTTAAAAAGATAGATTCTGATACTCTTCCTCTTGAATGGTGCCTATAGAGAATGACCAAAGGAAACATGTTGAAAGAAGGAAATGATTACAATAGGAAAGGGTAAATTGATTTACAATGGTGATATATTAATTTTGGGGAGATTTCTTTTAGTCAAAATCCTTTTATGGAAGGATCATTGATTGTAGGATTTCTGCAATATTGTCAAAACCATACAACACAAATAGCTCTTAAAATGTTTAAAAGTATAGGCCTTTGTGATGAAATAAGACTTGACACAATTGAAAAATAGGTTCTTTGGAAAATCTGCATTTCAACAAGAGGAATGCAAATATTTGTCTGAACACGGAAAAAAACTAATATTTTTTGTGATACTTGACATTGTATTCCATAAACTTATATCTTTACGAAGATGTTAAATGGAAGCCTAACCACAGTTCCAACTAAGGTAATTTTGTCCTACTGTTATTGGAAACATATATTGATGATTACATCTTTGTAGTAGTAGATAGCTGATTCACAGAAAAGATAGATTGTTTGAGCTTTCAATGAAAGCTCATCGTTCCTTCAAAACTGTCTCACCAATAACTTCCTTCAGCCAAAAAGACAGGACATTTAGCTGAATTTTGAGAGTAATAACACCAATTGTATTGTGGCCTATCTACTTTTCTTGAGTTTAGGTGGATTATTTTTTAAAGAAAAAAAATTGTTTGTAAAGAAAGAATGTACGAGAGGTCACAATAATACATTCAAAGCTCTTGCAAACTTCACACGAAATTTTATAAAACATTCAAAGCTCTTGCAAACTTCACACGAAATTTTCCCAATGTGTATTCAGACTCTACTCTCTACGTTCTTAAAGTGTTATGAAAAGCATATTGGTTAGCCTCATCTGATTCATAATTTGTAATTCACAGGAAGAATGATGAGCTCCAAAGAGATGTTGTTGACGCACTCTGTTGCCTTGCCCAAGCCCTTGGAGAGGATTTCACTGTTTTTATTCCTTCAATACACAAACTTCTCCTCAAATATCGATTGCGGGTTATATTTATACCCATTCTCTATTGTTTTTTGCAAAATTATTTGATGATTTTTAATGAATTATTATCAATTTGAATAAATAAATAGAGGCGTTTTGCAGCATAAAGAATTTGAAGAAATTGAAGAGCGCCTACGCAGACGTGAACCACTGATCTTGGGAATCGCAAGTGCCCAGCGACTGAGTCGGCGACTTCCAGTTGAGGTTGTCAGTGACCCATTAAATGATTTGGAGACTGATCCTTATGAAGATGGGTCTGATGTGCACAAACAGTTTAGAGGCCATCAGGTATTTTCCAATTGCTTCATTACTAAAATGGCCTGGCATACTTTAACCGGTATTTGGAATACTGTTACTATTAGGAATGATATTAGTTGTTATGATCTTATTTTTTGAATTATGGTTTGTCTCTCTAGATTTTAGGAGATTTGCTTAAGCTTAATTTTGGGTTATACTATCCCTCAAAAAATGGGATTTGAGTTTGCCTAAGAATTGTTTCCTTCGTGAAAAGCTATCATATGTAGCTAATGTTTGTGTAATTGTTAATGTGAATGAAAAACAATTCTTCTGAAATGATTGTTTTATTTTGATATGGTACTAGAGCCCTAGAGTTTCAAGAACAATAGTGGGTTTGTTTTTTGCTTCCATTTGCATTCATAGTCGATTGCTGTTTTATTCCTTCCATATCAACATTCACTGCAAGTAGTATAGGATTAAGGATCGGATCATCACTGTGGAATTAGATCTCAATAATCTTGGGAATAGTAGAATATCCAAGCAACAAATAGGCTGTGGAAAGCACTACTTCAAATGATTACAGGCGGTTCTCACTGTGCTAAAAGTGAGGACTATTGCGACAAAACAAGGAAGTAAAATTGTTATCAAGTATGTCAATCAAGTAAAATCCCTATCGCAAGAAACTGATCATTATAGAATTATCAAAACTAAGTGTCTAGGCAATGCAACTATTCTAAAAAGTTTATTTGAGCAAATAGAGTCTTCAATTCTCTTGTTGGATTGAATCCAGAATTTGATACAATTCAAATTTTGGCAACAAGAATTTCTAGGCAAAACTGGCCTGGACCCATAGTTTTAACTGATCCGGATAGTCCATTCCGTTTTGGGGCAGTTGCCCACCAAAGGAACTGTCAACTACTATACACCTCCAAAAACCGAGTAACAATTTGGTTCACGGTGTTGGGTGTTGAAAATTGTGCATAATTTCAACTGGAGTCCAGTTAAAACAAATCCAAAACCCATAAAAAGCAGGGCATACCCAAAAGCTCGGCTCAAACCCTATCCAAACTTCAAAAACCTAGTGAAAAATTTTGGAACCGAATTGTGAAACTAATTTGGTTTTGGAACCCACTGGTTTCGTGACGGTTCCAAAAATTATGAACTGTTAGGCCACGGTTCAGCTTGGTTTCAAGGCCCAAGTTCATTGGTAATCTAGACAAACCTTAAGTACTTGCTTATTGGCATTCAAGGGTTTTCTCTTTATTGAATTATGGATAAAATCCGTGCCAACTCCTTGGACATATTTAGGAGCACTGTTGACTAGACCTATCACTGATTTGAAGTATGTTCTTCATGTCCCTAGACTATCAACAAATCTTATTTCTATCCAAAAACTAATTCCAGCCTATGTTTGTTTTAGGAAGACCTATGTTGTGTGAACTTTCATCACATATTTTAGAAAAAAATGATTTCGAGAAGATGATTCGACATGCTAGATATACAATGGGCTTTACTATTTCACTCGTTGATTTCTAAACTCATCCACAAAAAAGTTTGTATGCATCATTGCCTATTGGGACATCATCATTTAATCGTTTCACCATTGTCGATTTGGAGTCTGTTGCAAGAGATTATTTCAATCAAGTCCTAACACTATTGTTTTGAAAAGGAAGAGATAGTATGTGAGTCAATATTTAACAACGAAATGGGGAGAAAGAAAAGACGATCATCTACTTGAAAGACCCGAGCTTTTAGTTTCTTGAAAAATTTAGTAGTCTTTTGTCCACGTTCACATTCAAAATAGAGTGAAGTTAGAACCTTAATAATGTGTATCTATGGGCTATTCTACAACTCAAAGGAGATAAGTTTTACCATCCTTCATCTACAAACTTTATGTCAATTCATGATACTTAAAACAAAAAGTCATATTTTAGCGATTTAGGGGGGAGGGCCTAATAATAAAAGATAAAAATAAATAACACTTTCGATCTATGTCACTTCCATCTCCGTGTCTATTAGTGCCATCACTTTCGATTTTGTCCATCTAAACCATGTTCTATGTCAGAAGACACACATGATGAAAATAATATTGCCCTTGAAAATAGAAGATTTGACAAAATGTTTTCAATGAGGAAGAAGATGATCCCTATCTAGAATTCCTTCAAGTGTACCTTTGAATATTTTGAAAGAAATGAAAGATTACAACCTACCTCCTGACATCAAGAGTCCAAAGTCTCTCCATACTTCACTCGATAATAGCCTACCTTCTCACTTACATCTCCCTTCTTTTATTCAGCTGGATTCTCCATAGAATAACTGTTTTTGACAGTTCTTTGACAACTCACTCTAACTACTAACTAACTAACAATTAGGAATTATACAACTTCCCTATTCTTATTATGCCTATCATTTTCTTGAGCCCAATCTTGTCCTGAAGGTTGAAATTTGAAAATTGTTACTGAACATCTTCAAATCATTCCCAATTTGCTTTATATGAAGGCATATTATTCCATTTGATCAACACATATGGACCATCCTTCATCTATTGATGTTTCTCATAGATTTCCCGCAACAATTAAGGTTCACAATGTCAAGCAATGTCATCAGCTGTTGAGCCAGTCCGAACTCCCTTTAAAAGGCTTCAACATAGAAGCATGAAAGGATGTATGGACAGTGTCTTTTGGGAGGTGCAACTTTTATGCCATGGCTCCTATCTTCTGTATCACCTTAAAGGGATATAAAACTGCTATGATAATTTCTCATTAGATTGTGCAAAAAAAAAACCCCTTCTACGCGATGGAGAATTCAGATGTGTAGAAAGTTCAAGGGGAGCATACAATTTAGAGATGTGGACGATTCAGACATGCAATGGAAGAAAGATGCTACTTTCTGGGCTTCTAAAACAACATCAAAGGAAATCTTCGCTTGAAGAAGACAGAAGTGAATTTATCATGATTGTAGAAAAATTGATGACCAATAGAGGGATTTATCTAAAATGCGAATCGAGGAGGAAGGAGATTTATAAAAATTCTAAGTGGCAAAGAAAGGGTTGGGTGGAGAATATATTTGGAACAATTGATGCGTTGTTTCCCATTTATAAAGGTTCATGGAAAAAACCCATTTTGTCTTGCTAATCATCAACGAAGAAATATTGTTATATGAGAGACAATCAAGTATTACTGTGAAGACTGGAGAAAAGTAAAAGAATCATCATATATGCATTTTAGAGAATGAATATATAGAGATAACAAGCAATGACAACAATGAACAATTGTTGATTGAAAAGACAAAGAATGCAATGGTTTTCTTCCGAAAACAAGCGGCTATTGGTTGGGGAGTCATTAAAAGAGGCTTTCTAGAATTCACACGATTGGACATGACACTCGTTGCATTTCGTTCTGATATGGCATTGATCTTCTATAAGCACAATGCAGAGAAAGAACAACTCTTGAAGTGTGTGAGTTTTCTTGTAGGTAAAATCCCCTAGGTAGCAATTGTAGCAAATATGAAATTCAAACCTTTACTTATAAGAAATAAATAAAGTTGATCTACATAACTATTGGTTCATGTTATTTTTAATTATAAGAAATATATTTTGTATTAATGGAAAATTATCTTGATGAGATAAAAATGATTGCAATCAACGTAAAAGCTACTAAATCAATCAACGTAAAGGATGCATCCAAAATTATGTGAAGCCCATTGTTGATTCATGTTATGTTCTTGGATATTTTACTTGAGAGGCATCGATTTACATATCATCTTTTTATGATCATTATATAGCTGAGCAATCTGGTAGTTATTTTGGTGCTTTATGTTAGCATTTTTACATTGCTTTTGGCAGACTTTCATTATAGTGATATTTATGTAGGTTAATGATGGTCGATTACGCACTGCTGGTGAGGCTTCCCAGCGAAGCACCAAAGAAGATTGGGCAGAATGGATGAGGCATTTTAGCATTGAGCTTCTGAAGGAGTCTCCTTCTCCTGCCTTAAGAACTTGTGCAAGACTTGCTCAGTTGCAGGTATTGCTTTTTTTTTTTAATACGTATAGAACCTACATCAAAGCTTTTTTGCAACAGAAACTATATCAAAGCTTTTAATGCTGATCCTCTTCTTTTTCAGCCTTTTGTTGGGCGTGAGTTATTTGCAGCTGGTTTTGTTAGCTGTTGGGCGCAATTAAATGACACAAGTCAGAAGCAGTTAGTTCGGAGTTTAGAAATGGCGTTTTCATCGCCCAATATTCCTCCTGAAATCTTAGCCACGCTCCTTAATCTGGTATGATTTAAGAACGAATTACTCTTTTATTGGTGCAATATATTGTAAAAGACACAAATATGTTTACGAGTGATCATTAATTCCTCTGCTTTTTTTAGAGTTTGATTCTACTTTCCTATCCCGAAATAAGATGATAAATGTTGAGAATTTGAAAATTAGTTTTGCTCAAAGCACTGGCTTAAATGATGGCATAAATGTCAGATATAGTTTGGTCTAATTGAGAGAGATGAATTCATTAATTTGGCGACAAACTGAATTTAATTTTGTACAAAGAAGAGTACAAGATAAAGTGTAATGCTCCGAAAATCCTCCGTGATTCTCGGTTCGCTACCAACTATTACTCGTCACCGTCACTCATATCCTCTACTAAATATTTCTTAGAAATTGGAAAGTTTTATTTTTTTTTTCTTGATTCAAAAAGACTTTTTTTTTTTACACCTTAAATGACTTGCAAAAGAAATATATATAAATGTTGCAGCGGAAACTCGTTTAAATTAAGTTTAAGTAAACTTCACCATTTTAAAACACAGAAATACAGAGACCGGTCGACACTTGTAAACGCCGGTCGACACTTTGTTCCTCTCGGGTCTTTTCAGCGGTCGACACTAGAATAAACTGGTCGACACTTCTATGCTCAACTAGGAGAGTGGTCGACACTTCCTTTTGCAGGTCGACACTTTGGCCCTCTCTGCCCGCGCAGGTAGATCCCTGCGGTCGACACTCTCGCAGACTTTACCTGTAACCAGAGGTCGACACCTGTAACCAGAGGTCGACACCTGCTTCGGCTCTGCCTGTCACAGGTCGAGCCTCACGGTCGACACTCCCTTTACATTTACACTGACCGGTTGACACCTCTCGACTTCGGTCGACACCTCACACCAGAATTAGTGAAATCACATCAGTTCGTTCGAATACGCACGATAACCATTACCTTATCACAACAACAAAATAAAAACCCATATTTTGACAACCAAATTTCTTCATGCAAGTTTCAAAACGATACACGACGAATACTCCTCGACTAAATTCACGAAGTAAAAGCTTAGATTATGAAAACATAATTTCAAAACATTCATATCCCAATAATCTATGGTACCCTTGGTACACCACCTAAATTCCTTAAAAACCTATACAACTCTATTCAACTCAAAACACTTACAAAATTATACTCTCTTTACCCGCCATGGTCGTGTCGCCCCCAACATTTCCCTGCACCGGCATGCGACACCTCCCGCCAACTCTGACCTAGGCCTGCTCGTCACCTAGCAACTCACCTGACAGCGCGTCGTCACCTACACCAAGGAACACAAAACGTAAGCCTAATGCTTAGCAAGTATGGAAACATGAACTCGAAAACCAATGCAAAACTCAACCCCTACTCATGCAGTTTCTATACCCAACTCCGTTTTCTTTTCATTTCGTTATTTTCATCTTTCACTTTCTGGTGTGAGTCAGGCTGACATCCATCCCTTCAACACTTGGGACGACCATTCCATAACCCACGGAGCGAGGTTAGAGGCACACATCATGTTCGCACACGGAACGGCCCTACGTAACCTCCTCTTAACATCAATCGTTGAACTCTCTAGTGCTCTCAATAACACGTTAACGACGAGGCGTTCGCAAACCGTGTCACATTACGTATTTTCATCCATGGGAACCTCCTAGTGCTTTCTCACTAACACGTTAACGACGAGGCGTTCACCCATGCATTGCAAATCTTTTCTTTTCTGGTTACGTTTCACATACACATTTCAAAACATGCTCAAAACTCGTGTTTCGTAGTTCAAAACCATGATGCATGACAATTACAATGCACGACTCAATAACCGAACAACCAAACAACAACCAAAGCAACAAACAAGCAAACAATCAACCAAACAACCAAACAATCCTACCGTTCCATGGTGTAGGCCCAAAGGCAAATCACAAGCAATCCATCACTTACCTGGAGTTCTCGAAATTCTTTCGCGTTTTGTGACTTGGTGCTCTAACTGGAATACCTATAAAATTATACCTTTGTCAATTCTAACTCATTTAATTCATAATTTCCTATCATGAAAATACTAACTTATACCAAAACCGACACTCTTCACTAAACTCGAAATCCTTTGCAAATTTCCGTCCAATTTCGAAAATTCACAACTTCTTCAATATTCGCCCGAATTGGACGATACAAAATACTATGGGTTCCTAAGGATACCTAGTTCCCCGTGATCACATCCATTTCCCATTCGGATGTCCACAACTTAACCAAACCTGGCCGAATGAAGACCGTTCCAAATCTCACGTACACGGCCAATAAATCTCCGAATCTTCCTCACTAATTCTCATAATCTACTCTTATTTCTATCCTAGGTACCATTATACGGATAGAATCCAACTCTACGCTCAACTTCTCACGTTACCCTCATAGGTTTTCACTAATTCGACATATACTCTTGCTAAACCTGGCTTCGCCACTAACAACGCTGACACACCAACTAACTACGCAAAACTAACGAGAACTTACCGTAGATTCCAAGACTCGCGGAAGAACGAAAGAAACCACAGCGCAGAGGAAGCGCAGAGGAGAGGAAGACGCCGATTGCGGGAGAGGAGAACGAAGAGGAAGGAGGGTGCTCGAGAATAACACCGTAAGGTGTTTTTATTTCTTTCATCACATTTTTTTTTTATTTTTTTAATTATTTAATTATTTTATTCATAATTACCAAATTGTCCTTCTCCTTAAACCGTTTCACCATTCTGTGATTTCGTCCGAATCCAGTTAAATTCTTAAATTTCTCTTTCCACCATTAGTTTTAAAATAATCTTTCACTTGGGGGGCCGAAATTTTTCGTTATTAATTCGGACAAAAACTCCGCCGATTAAAATCTACGGAAATCCGACATAAATTTCCAACGAAATTTTTTGGATATTACATAAAGAATATAATTGTGTAAGAAGGAAAATCCCCCTACAGTAAAGTTGTCAGGCCTTCTCAATTACAAAGAACTTATAGAGGAATATTGCAGATTATCTGAATTTCTCTAAATCTGCTGCTGAAGACTTCCCAAATTTCTCTCCAACAGCATTCTAGACTTAAAAACTTATCCTGGTAAATCTAGGATTATTTAGGAACACAAATTAAGAAAGGATTATTTATTTATTTCCTAATTTCTTACACTGCTACACTCCATAAAATAAGGGTTCTTTATCTTTCTTAATCCTAATCCGTTTTTCTCTATGATTATAATTAGCATTAGGAAATTTTTCTTTATTTGTATTTTTCCTAATCTTGTATCCACATATCTTTTATAACCTCAAAGAAGTGAATATGGAGTAGTATTCTTAAATTCTTCAAGAAATGATATTTACAAAATATATGGAGGAAAAATCCATTTCCATCGAAGAACCTAATCTTATGTCAATAGATGCATTTATTTATTTTTTTTATCTGTATTTGGCACACAGCAGACATTTTTTAAAATTTATTATTATTATTATAGTAACCAAAGTATGTATAAAATAAAAGTCAGGAGTAGTAGTGCAGAAACTACAACTTAAATTTTTATTTCAATCACGTATGTTTAAGCGCCTTTATGTTGCTTGTTACTTGTACAAAAACATGTTTACATCATGGTCCAATATGAGTCTAGTAAAGAAACTGGTTATTGCCTATCACCTTGGATGGCCCAACCATCATGTATTTTGTGTTTTGTCATCCACGCACTTAGATGAGAAGCAATAAAAACAAAGATAAAAACTCTTTGGATGTTTGATCTATTTCTAGCTACTAATTTTAAATGTATATCATAATGCTATCTTTTTCGCAAACATGACTCTCAACAATAGTGATTTGTAGGACATCATAAGGCCTCTGCCCTTCCATCCCGTGGATAGCTAGAGAGGGAGGGCAGAGTTTTTTTGGTTTTTTCGTGTTGTCAAAGAGTTGAATGGTGGTTTTTTTGTGTTTCAAAGAGTTGAACAATGAAAATAGATGGTGAGTGCCTAATCAAATTGATCGGGTCATGATGCAAAGTAGGCTTAAAACACTAAACATTTTAGGAGGATTCGGTGACCATTACCAATTGGGTGGACATATCTATAGCATAAATGCTATTTGTTTTTGTTGTTTCACTCTAGTTATTCTGATTTTTTTCATTTACATTTTGCTATTTAATAAATTCGTTTCTTATGGAAATGATATGAGTCAAGTAAAATAAATCCATTGGGCGATATGAATGATTTTTTTTTTTTCGTTAGTTTTAGTAGCAGTTCATATGTGAAGGTATGCACATTTATTGTAGGATGCTATGAAATTAAATCTTTTAATTCTGGAACTAATTTGTTTGTAGGCAGAGTTTATGGAACATGATGAAAAACCTCTCCCTATTGACATCCGCCTTCTTGGTGCTCTTGCAGAGAAGGTTTCTACTATGTCACCTTTTTTGTTGTTTAGGCTTCTGATCTTTTATGGCTTCAATTTGTGTTCTATTAAAAAAAAAACATAATAATAATTGTAAAACTATGCAGTGTCGCGCATTTGCTAAAGCTCTGCATTATAAAGAAATGGAGTTTGAGGGAGCACGCTCCAAGAAGATGGATGCTAATCCTGTTGCTGTGGTCGAGGCACTGATTTACATAAATAATCAGTTGCATCAGCATGAGGTTGAATTGCTGTTACATTTTTTATTCAATAGTTTTCAATTTTTTGGCCCTGTATGATTCTTTATGTTTTGTGCATATTTTTATGAAGTTTTCATTCTATAGGCTGCAATTGGAATATTAACGTATGCACAGCAAAATTTGGATGTTCAGCTGAAGGAATCATGGTAACCCTAAATATCCAGAAACTCTTTTTATTTAGTCTTTGGAGTTTGTTGTTTGTAATTTTTCTGACACTTGTACTCAATTTGACCGCAGTCTTTTTATGAAATGTTTGAACTGTTTAGTCTTTGGCTCAGCGTATTTGAATTTTGTAGTGGTACTGCCCGCTGGTTAGCTTTGTATTTTCTTTTGTACAGGTTTGATCAGTTTCCGTCTTATGTTTTGGTAGTTTTTGTTTTTCAACTTTCACTGGTTCTCGATAAAAGGATTATGCACTTGCTGTTTCAAACTGTGCAACGCTATTCAAACCGCAGAAACTATGGATTCACTATTTGTTTTCATTAGGTATGAGAAACTGCAGCGATGGGATGACGCATTAAAGGCTTACACTGTCAAGGCCTCTCAAGCTTCGAACCGACATCTTGTACTAGATGCCACCTTAGGTCTGTATATCAATGACATTTGTTTATGATGTTTTTGGTGTTGTATTTTCTCCTCCTAATGAATAATATTTTTCTCAACGTAGGTAAAGGATAAAATGGTTTGCTTAGCATAATAACATCCCCAAAATCACATTTAGCTCATTTCATTTTTTTGGGTTTCTCAAAGAAAAGGTTGCCATGGACAGTGCTTAGGGCTTGAATTGACTATTGGAACTTATTTTGAATCATAGGGAAAAGTTTTTGAAATGCTAGCACATTCAAATTTGTCCTTCAATACTTAACCCATAATTAGCAAATGTCATCCATGATGGTAATGAACCAATTTGTTCCAAAATATTTGATATATGGCATGGGCTCTTGTTTTGAATCATAGAAAATTTTTGAAATGCTAGCACCCTCAAGTTTGTCCTTCAAAATGTAAATCCACTATTGCGAAGGTCGTCAATGATGGTAATGAATCAATTTGTGCAAAAATATTTGGATTATGGCATGAGCCTATATACCACTATGAAGAAGTGAAACATGACGAGTTTTTTATACACTTGTGAAGCAAACAGCAGAGTGATGCTTTTTGGTCTTGGGAAACAAATTGTAGAAATAGAGAAAGCTAAGGTTCCTAAAATGTTGTGCCTTAACATTATGTAATGGTTGTCAATATTACGAAAAATCAAATTATGTGAAGCTCTAGTACCACCACTCTTGCTGAGCCATCCTCAAAATAAGCCACCACTCTTGCTGAGCCATCCTCAAAATAAGAGATCTTTAGCATGTCAAACATCCTTCGACGACCTTGTGTTTGAAGTCACTACCAACTGAGTTTAATTTAGCATGACAATTATAAGTTAACTCACATATAATAAGTTGTTTCAAAATGGGATACTGAATGTAATATTCATGATGATAAAAGAACAATATAACTTTTTCCAGCCGTAGAAGAGAGAGCCATTGGCAATACTTATTTCCATTTCATCATGGCAATCATAAACCGCAATTAGGTAGTCATGTGATCTAAGTAACTGTCTAAAGAATATGAGAAATAGAAGCATAAAGAACTGGGGAAATATTGGCAAAGGATGGCAATTTACTATCAAATACAAGCGGTTTGGTTTGTCTCTTATCACAACTTTGGATTCTTTAAATTCAGCAACTTTGGTTTGTCTCTTATGACAATATGTTGATGAAAGGATAAGTAATATAGTTGAACTGAAATTAATTTTTAAAATTTTTCTCTTTTTATCTAAGAAATCATTGTGAGATCATTTCATGTTCATGTGAGGCGATAGTACTTACGTTCATACCAGTTAGAAAATTTCTTTTTTTTTTATTTGAATTCTCGATATAATGTCAAAAGAAGAGCTGGATGAAACGCTCAACGTTACCTTGCCACATAATTCCATATTTGCTTATAGTCACTGATTATCATAAAGTGTTATATTCTTGGGGAAACCTCCTTAGTCATTTTCTTAATAACACATTATTTTTTATCTGGAAGGTTCTAATGCTGCTCAACTTTAATTTTTGAATTGTGTTGTTTTTTTCATTCCTCAGAACCCTCTGGCTGAGGATAGATGAGTTTGAGATTCTGTATTTTATATTCTAAATAGAATGATTTGTTTGTACAACATGGCTGAATTCAAAAAATTCTATATATCATCTTTCTTGGTTAGCTATTGATTAATTGTGGCCAATTTTTTATTAGTGCATTTTTTACTCTGATATTAGGTGGCCTTTGCTACTCATTGTGCATTGGACTTGTGTTTTGTTTCAAAATTGATAATTTCTTCCTCATCTATTCGTGTTGCTTGAATTAGTTTTTTGAAGATTATTACTATGTATGATGTGAAGGACGAATGAGATGCCTTGCTGCATTGGACCGATGGGAGGAGCTGAACAACCTGTGTAAGGAATATTGGACCCCGGCAGAACCAGCTGCTCGACTAGAAATGGCTCCCATGGTTAGTGTTAAAATTTAATAGAATGATTATGCCTTACAGGCTCTCATATATTTTTGCGGTGTGGTGTGGTAGGCGGCTAGTGCTGCTTGGAATATGGGGGAGTGGGATCAAATGGCTGAATATGTGTCTCGACTAGATGATGGCGATGAAACAAAACTCCGTGGTCTGGGAAATGCTAATGCTAGCAGTGATGGAAGTAGTAGTGGAACTTTCTTTCGAGCTGTTTTATTAGTTCGTAGAGGAAAGGTATGTATTTTTATAGATGGATATTCTACTGTTTCTCATACTTATTTATATGCGTCTCAATTTGAATATTCTTCCCCAATTTTTTCTGTACAGTATGATGAAGCACGTGAGTATGTGGACAGGGCCAGGAAATGCTTAGCAACAGAGCTAGCTGCTTTGGTTTGTTTTTTTTCACCTATTGCATATTTAAATATTTCATTCGCCATTTTTATTCTCTGGATTTGACAAGTATATCAAATGTTTTTTAATTCAAGTAAACTAGTCTATTTTTTGACGCAAAAATCAAAATAAATTTTATTTTTCAATAAAAGTTAGTAATTTCAGCATTGTTTTGCGTGTAATTATTTATTGAGGAATAAGGGTAGGTATATAAAACATTTGCTGATAAACGCTAATAAAATTTTCTATTATGATGTGTTAATATATTTTTTTTTAATTTTGTCGTATGATATTTCAATTAATTTTTGGATCATCTCTGCTAGAGTGATAGTGGTTGATTGGGAACATTTGTTTTATCATCCTGTGTCTATTCGTGTGTAACTATCTTTTGAAGGGTACTTTTTGAGTAAAACCTTATTTCTTTCTGGTCGAAATTCATACATGGCTAGGTTTATGCAAAGTGGTTTAATAAACAAATCAAAATTGACCTAATGTCTTGAGTTTTGTAAACTTGTGGTTATTTAACGTGATGGTAGAAGATCCTACCTCATTACTTTTAATATAGTTTAAAATTAAAAATATGTCAAATTAAACTAACATGGTCCGACTAACTTAATCTTTCTAGATTGGCGGTGATTTGATATTTACCTCAGTAAATGGTGCAATGTTGACGATGGTATCAGCTAATAATAATTGTTGTTTCATGTTAGTTGATTAGTTGTTGAAGTAATATTTATATGGTCAAGGTTTTGGAGAGTTATGAACGCGCTTATAGCAATATGGTCCGAGTTCAGCAGCTCTCCGAATTAGAGGAGGTATAATTTGATGATGAAAACATTAGTTGTTTGCTTCTTTGATAGAATCCGTATTTGAAATAGAATGTTGCGAGTATGAGCAGGTCATTGATTACTATACACTTCCGGCTGGAAACTCTGTTGCTGAAGGACGAAAGCTTTTAATTCGCAATATGTGGACTGACAGGATACAAGGAGCAAAACGAAATGTGGAAGTAGGTTTGCTTTATCTTGCTACTTTTTATATTCATATCTTCTTTCAAAGAAAAGTAATAAGTACATGCTACAACTTGAAAGGAATCAACTAGACCAAAACATCATAAAAATTCAATAGAAATATAGGCAATTATAGATATTTGAGAAATCTGCGATCTCTCTCAAATCCAACTAAATTCAAATTAATTCATAATTCCCTACTTCCTGCTAAATCTGTCCCAAATATTTACATTCTTATTAAAAACAATTGACTTTATTCTAGCAATTTAAAATTAATTACCCTTTTAATTATCAAAATGCCCTCTAATAACACTCCCTTACTCTGTTGGTTTCTTTCTTGCGTCTAGAGTAAGTGAACCTACCAGGAGGTGTAGCGGTGCATTATTCTGTTCAAAATTTCTTTTGTGGGATGATACTTGATTATTTCTTCAAATTTTAGGATTTTCTACATAGACAAAATATCTTGAATTTTAGTAGAACGAAGCTTACTGAGTTGTATTGACAAACTTGGAAATGCTGTTATTACCTTTTGATAAGAGATGTTGTGTACTTTTAGCTACCCTGCATGAGTTTTATTTGTCACTGTAGTTCTGGCTATCTGTTTACCACATTTCAACTTGAGCGTAATACGTCTTTAACTTGATTAATCCAGATGTTCCCATACTTGAAAGCATTAAGAATTCTAATGTTTTTGGCTATTTCATATTGGTTGGAAGGAGGGACATCTTAATGTAAGGTTATTTTATTTGATTCTACTTGAGGTGCATTCCTTGTCCTGCTCATAAATTTTTCATTACAAGTGGGCAATAGGTCATCAAGATGACATCACGCTCAAAGGATGCATCTTAAAATGCTTAGATGTATAAGTTTATTTAACAATGGAAAAAGGCACACCCCCTCAAATAATTACAATCTAGATCATCATTTAGGCAATTCTCTTATTTTTCTTCAAATTCACAATTTTTGTTGCCTGCCAGAGTGAATGAGAATGGAGATCCTTGGGAAAAAAATATTTCAATAGTTGTGTTTTGTGATAATTAATTATAGGAGAATGTGTCTGACATTGATTAAAAGATTTTTACATAGGATGCACCAACATTCCATAAGTGGTGGACTAGCAATGTCGGACAAGGACAGATGTATGACACGGTTGTCTTTGAAATGCCAGATGGGTTGTCCAGTTTTTCATCAATATATTTTTTTTTTCCTCCACTCTATTGACACCGGTGACTTTCTTTTCACATGGCTTCCATACCTCATCTACTTTTTGACTGGTAGTTTGGTTCTCTTTTTTTTCTCCTTCAGGTTGGACCTCTTTGTAGTAGGTCTTGCACGATTCTTTCAGTGTGATTTTGTGTTTCCATTGTGGGTTCCAACTTCACCCCTTGTAAGTGATTTTCTTATAGAAAGTGAGGTAAGGAGAATTATTGAGGTATAAATGTAATTAGATGATTACGCTTTAGTGGGGGTATAGTTTGTTATGAGCACAAGAGTGAGGTGTGTGAGGGGTGAAAGTGATTTGTAACCGTCCAAAAGAGTCTATGTAATGGGTGAAAATATTTAGGAGATTATTATCAACAATCTATGATCAAAGAATGTTTGTATTTCTTTTATTAAGTATTTTGAGTCTTTCACCAGATTTGTGGTTTCTGATTCTAGAGTTTCCTCTAGATTCATTGCTATTTCTGTGTGTTATTTTTCATCTCGTTTAACCGATCATCCACCTCGCAACAAAATGGTTTCAGAACTAATGGCGAGTTCAAAGTTGGAAGATGCTCTCTGTGCCTTAACAGAAATTCTAGACGAGTTGAAGTTGCTTCGTGAGGAGGCAGAACAACGATTGGGAAGTAATCTACTTTTTGCATGTAGTTTGGTTCTCTTTTTTTTCTCCTTCTAGTTGGACCTTTTTGTAGTTAGTCTCTGCGTGATTCTTTCAGTGTGGGTTTTGTTTTTCCATTGTGGGTTCCAACTACACCTCTTATCAGTGGCTTGCTTATGGGAAGTAAGGTGTGTAGAATTCTTGGGGTGCAAATGTAATTAGATGATTAAGCTTTAGTGAAGGTATAATTTGTCATGAGCACAAGAGTGAGATATGTGAGTGGTGAAAATGACCTGTAACCATCCAAAAGAGTTTATATAGTGGGTAAAAATGTTTAGGGGATTATCAATTATTAACAATCTATGATCAAAGAATGTTTCTATCTTTTTTATTGAGTATTCCTAGTTTTTTGCCGGACTTGTGGTTTCTGATTATAGAATTTTTTCTAGATTTATGGCTGTTATTGTGTGTTATTTTCCATCTCGTTTAACCGGTTATCCACCACGCAACAAAATAGTATTAGAACCAATGGCGAGTTCAAAGTTGGAAGATGCTCTCCGTGCCTTACCATAAATTCTAGCCAAGTTGAAGTTGCTTCGTAAGGAGGCAGAACAACGTTTGGGAAGTAATCTACTTTTTGACAAGTAGTTTGGTTCTCTCTTTTTTCTCCTTCGGGTTGGACCTCTTTGTAGTAGGTCTTTGTGCGATTCTTTCAGTGTGGATTTTGTTTTTCCTTCGTGGGTTCCAACTTCACCCCTTGTCAGTGGCTTTTTTATAGGAAGCGAGGTAAGGAGAATTATCCGGGTACGAATGTAATTTGATGATTACGCTTTAGTGGGGGTATAGTTTCTTATGAACACAAGAATGGAGTGTGAGTAGTAAAAGTGACTTGTAACCAACCGTTCAAGAGAAACTATATAGTGGATAAAAATATTTAGGAGATTATCAATTGTCAACTATCTATTATCAAAAAATGTTTCTATCTCTTTCTTCTTGGATTTGTGTTTTCTTTGTTATCGTGGTCTTTCTATATCTCCGACATCTTCATTCTCCTGGTGCTTTAGTATAAATGTGAAGATAATATAATTGATTAAATTTACATTTATTTGATGCTATAAATATTTAAAAACTATAGTAATCTAATTATAAATATACTTTTCTTTTATTATTTTATTATTATTCTTATTAATTATAAAACATTGTTGCTATCCACAGTAGTACAACCATAAAATATATATTTTATAATACATTTTGTCTTGTCGGCATTTTTCAGAAAAGTTTTGTTGGGGTGTCTGTATCATCACGCTATTGATCAGCTCCTGTCCTTGTTAGTGGCAAAAACAACTATGTTTTACAAGAAATCTTCACAACCATTTCTCTGCCAAAAGCCATATTCCTATCAAGAGAAAATGATCCCCTTGAACAGCAAGAATTGTGATATGATTCTATTGAACAAGATGAAGCTTACTCCTTATCATCGACATTTCAAAAGGAAATCTTTCACAATCTTTTCCAGGAAGTTAGCTTTCTTGAACATGAATCAATCTTTTCCGAATAATTCAAGTGGGAAAGGAAGTAGATTGAGAGCATATTTCACGCAACAGAAATCATGTCCTATAGCTCTGGTGAAAAATAGCCCTCCTTCTTCCTATTGTTAAGCATTTCCTAACATTTTAGTATGGTGAACTAAATAACTAAGGGATAGAGGATTTCCTCCCAAAGACAAACCTAATGTTGCTCAAGGTTGCCTTTTCCACACCACACCCAACAAAACTAGCTCGACATTTATGATTATCCAAAATGAAAGTGATGATTTCACGATTGCTATTTTTAAAATACTTGTACGTCTTTAAAACGTCATACTTCATTTAAAGCAATGCGACAGCTGAATTTTGATTTCTTTTTTACTACAAGCATTGTTATAACCATGTTAGTCATATATTAAAAATATGTGATGAAATAAGTAGAGTATATTTTGGACTTGGGCGGTATATTTTGACGTTATGAGTTTCCTTAATAATACATGTAGTCGGGAAGAATGATATAAGAGGTGAAGATTATTTGGAGACTAAGTATTTTGGAAATCTTTTTATTTTCTTTGACTCTATTGTAATGATATATATTTTTAGGACAAGATGCCGGATAAGAGGTAGGATAATTTAACGTTCTTATTGTCAATTAAGCTTATAATTAGAAACAATTTTTATGAGCTACCTTTTTAGTTTGATTCTTTCCAATTGATATTAGCACTCTTCTCGGTAGGGTCTCTTATCCTCCCTCGCTCTGTATATTTTATTTCTTATTAATATGAACAGTTTCTTATCAAAATAAATAAATAATAATTACAGTTCTACTTTAAAAATACTTTTCATAGTTCTATTTTTTCTGGAGATGAAACGTTTTTTTACGTTGTGAAAGAAATTATTTCCTCCATCAGTCTTGTTGTGCACATTCAAATTTTACTGCAACTTCATTTATGCTAACTGCAGACCTTTATTGTATATGAATATCCAGGTTTGGCAAGCACTTTTGGCTGTCCGAGCCCTTGTGCTTCCTCCTACAGAAGATATTGAGACTTGGCTTAAGTTTGCTTCTCTTTGCCGGAAAAATGGTAGGATCAGCCAGGCTAAGTCTACTTTAATTAAACTCTTACAGGTCTGTAGTCCATGCCATGTACTATATTGTTGATCATTTGCTTTCACATGTTCTTTCAATGAATTTGTTAATTCATGCAGTATGACCCTGAAACATCTTCTCAAAATGGATGGTATACTGGACCACCTGCAGTGATGTTGGCATACTTAAAATACCAATGGTCGCTTGGGGAAGATCATAAGCGCAAGGAAGCATTTTCTAGATTGCAGGTATGCATTTCTTTTTCATCTCATCAGGCTAGCTCTCATATTCATCACCTTCTGCTTCTATTGTGTCTTTTGGATTCACTATTCATTTCAGTCTTGGCTGGATTTATGATTTCATAGGTTTTGGCTAGAGAACTCTCAACTTCACCAATTGTCCAACCAGCTAAGACAATTGTCTCAACCTCTGGAACAAGTTCAACTATTCCGCTACTTGCTCGAGTATATCTGAAGCTTGGAACCTGGCAGTGGGCCATTTCCCCAGGGTTAGATGATGATTCTATTCAAGGTAGAAACGAGGTTGGTGATTTTTGTTATGTATCTTCAATAATTTTATGATGTATCTTGCCGGTGGTATTTCTTGTAGAAATTCTTGCTGCATTCAGGAATGCAACTCAGTGTGCAAATAATTGGGCCAAGGCTTGGCATACATGGGCGTTGTTCAATACAGCAGTGATGTCACATTATACTGTGAGGGGCTTTGCGAATGTCGCAGCACAGTTTGTGGTGGCAGCGGTTACTGGGTATTTTCATTCTATAGCATGTGCAGCAAATTCTAAAGGCGTTGATGACAGTTTACAGGTATATTTGACACTTCATTTGATAGTTTGAAAAAGAACATTTCATACAAATTAAAAAGAAAATTTTTTATTTGTTTCTCCCATTTGTCTCTTCTATCTTTTTAGTATAATTCATTTCTTATAAACAAGGGGGAAGTTTTTTCTGCGTGTTGAGTAAAATGCTTTCTAATAAGACAGTTGATATTCATTTCTTACCCCTTCTAGCAAGGATTCTTTCTTTTGCTTGTTCAATTTGGTGTTAACGGGGTGTTTTTTTATGGCCGTAGGAGTTTAAATGTTGATTCACTGCCTAATTTTTTAATATTCTTAAGAGGTCTTTTTAGTGCTAGGAAATATTTTTCTGAAGCGTAATATTTAATGCATTTTCCTTTCTTTGACCGAGTGTTTATTTAGAATGGCATCATTTAAGCTGTTTGGAATACTTGCAGGATATTCTCCGTCTTCTCACTTTGTGGTTTAACCATGGAGCCACGACAGATGTTCAAATGGCACTACAAAAGGGATTTGCACACGTAAATATCAACACATGGCTGGTGGTTTTACCTCAAATAATAGCAAGGATACATTCAAATAATCCTGCCGTGAGAGAGTTGATACAATCTCTATTGGTTCGAATTGGGCATAGTCATCCACAGGTCTGTTTGAGACAGTTATTGCTACACAAATTACTAAGTTGAAGTTGAAATTGTTGTGATATGTACCACCTCATTTCTTTTTCTTGTTTTTAACTTTTGAATCCTCTGCACTTACCAATGTCAACGTGAGAGTTGTTTGATTGTCCAAGTTCACTCGAAGAATGAATCTATGTCCCATTACTGGCTTCTCATGCATTTCATTTTGAAAGCATTAAATTTCGCAGAAAAAGTTTGTTTGTGAACTATTATTGTCTTTTCTGATCTATGAGAAAAGGAAAAAGAAACTTCATTGTTTGCAAAGACATGTTTATCATTGGCAAAAAGAGCTTTTCAAAGTTGAAAGTATTTTGTCAGTGAAATGTGATTAAGCATGTAATGCATGAATGCTCAGTAGTGGTTTGGTCTAGATCCGTAGGGATGCTGGAAATAAAATAAATGATTAAACTTCAACTTACAACTTAAATTTTCAGTACTAGAGTAAGCATATTTGGCATGGATGCTCTGTAGTAATTTGGTCTGGATCGTTAGGGATGTTGTTGGGAATGAAGTTAATGGTTGAACCTCAATTAACAACCAAAACTTTTAGTATTAAGGGTAATTTAACATGCAATCAGAGCATGGGATGTGGAGTTGGAATATTTGTCTATTTGACATTGGAATATTTGTGCAAGGAACACTAAAAAGTAGGCTTCCATATTGGGAGATGTAGAAAATAATTAAATTAAATTAATTTAAATTCAACCTAACCAATTATTTTTTTGGAACTAGTTATAAAGTGGCCTTAATAGAACGAAGTGCGACTATGTTGGGCATTTTGTTTCGTGCTTATTATTATGATCAAATGCAAAAAATTATAGAGATTTTGTTGTCTTAAAGTTAATTCACGCTTTTTAAACATCATAAGTGAACAAATAAAAGAGTATTGTTTTATAATTAGAAAATTATTTTTCACTTTTTATAATTACATTGTGTACTATAATTTGTACTAATATTGGTCAATTGTATCCTAAAAAGTAGTTTTTACTTTGATGCCTCACAAGACATTGGTAATTTCAAGTAATTCAACCCTTTTGCAGGCTTTGATGTACCCTCTTCTTGTTGCATGTAAATCGATTAGCAATTTACGCAGAGCTGCAGCACAGGAAGTGGTTGACAAAGTTCGGCAGCATAGTGGTATGCTTGTGGATCAGGTGATAATCGATTGAGAAATTGATTGTAGCAAAGTGATTGTTCTCTCCCTCCGATGTGTATTGAACTGCAAAGTTTTTCTTTTTTTCTTTTTTTTTTTTGTATTCTGTAACTTGAAATTTGCTCTTTTATCTTTAGGCTCAACTTGTATCCATAGAGTTAATCAGAGTTGCGATTCTTTGGCATGAAATGTGGCATGAGGGACTTGAGGAAGCTAGTCGATTGTATTTTGGGGAACATAACATTGAAGGGATGTTAAAGGTTTTGGAGCCCTTGCATGAAATGCTTGAAGAAGGAGCTATGAGAAATAACATAACCGTAAAGGAGAGAGCATTTATAGAGGTTGTAGAACAGCTTATTTGAATTATATTTCAAGTGTTTTTTTACATGAATAGTTAGTTTTTCTGAGCTATTAAATTAATTTATAATATCTTTTGATCTAGTTTTTTTAGCCTTTCTAAACTTCTTTTTCTTACCTTTTTATCAATAATTAATAGCTGGTGGTGAATAGTTCTCAAAATCTTAGGCTTTTTTCTCTCAATAATTGCATTTTTTTCCTAGTCTAGATAACTTTTGATCTCTATTCCAGGCCTATCGTCGGGAGTTGCTCGAGGCCTATGAATGTTGTGTGAAGTATAAGCAAACTGGGAAAGATGCCGAACTTACTCAGGTCTCATATGTTTCTTGGTAGCTAAAATTATAAGCATAACGATTAATTAATTCTTGTTCCGAATCTTTAAAATAATAATATACATGGCATTTTTTCACATAAACGAAGAACATAAAATCAAACCCCATTCTTAATCAATCCTTGATTTCTTTATCGACGGCTGGCAAACCACACGGCTGATGACAATCAGATATTTAGATGCTCATTGTCATTCGTCAAACTTTAATGGCGGATCCTTTCTCTTGAGGAGCTTTCGGCACATTGAACCCTTATTAGAACAACCATCATATGATCTGTAATCACAGATTGATTGTAATGTGCAACATTTGATGGACATTAAAAGTGGTTGAAGCTGCTTTTTGCTTGGACTTGTGGAAAGTTGTTCAGTGTTTCTTTGCATGTTGGCATATTTCAATGCGCTTGATCTGTTGAGACTTTATAGTGGTTATTCGATTTGTGTTTGGGCAGGCATGGGATCTCTATTATCATGTATTTAGACGGATAGATAAGCAACTTCAGAGTCTAACTACACTTGACCTTCAAGTGAGAAGCCAATTTATTTTCTCTTTTCCTTTAAAAAAAACATTAGTTATTTTAGCACTTACATATTTTGTATATGATTTCTAGTCTGTTTCTCCAGAGTTGTTAGAATGTCGAAATTTGGAGCTTGCTGTTCCTGGGACATATCGTGCTGGTAAAGAATAGGAATATATTATGAAGAATTTGTTGTGGTGTTCAACAACCTTCCTCTTTCATTGATTTACTTTACTTTTCACTTTTCAGAGGCCCCTGTGGTGACTATTGCGTCATTTGCAACCCAGCTTGTTGTGATAACATCAAAACAGAGGCCTCGAAAATTGACGATTCATGGAAGTGATGGAGAAGATCATGCCTTCTTGCTGAAGGGGCATGAGGATCTACGTCAAGATGAACGAGTTATGCAGGTATAAGGCTTACTCAACTTCCACTTTGTGCTCTTTCTGATTCATTTCTAAAACCCGTGGTATTTATTATTCTTGGTGAAAGAATAACTCTTGATCTATAACACCGTCAAATTTGAATTTCTCCTGAATTATTATGATAAGAACAAAATCACCAAAGAACAGAAAATGAGAAGAATAAGCCAAATTTTATTAATGAAACCTCGTACCAGATCACCAGAGCACATTGGGAGGCCCGGCTCTCCCCAGAACTTCCTACCAATCTTTTCCTCCCTTCCCCTGCTCTATACCCTGTTCCCTGCCTCCCCCTCTTACTGCCACGTAGGACAACAACCCTATAACAAATTCCCATCCAATAATCCCCTAACCAACTCCTAGCCTTTCCCTTGTCCCATTACATTTTGATCTCCATGCATAAGAATAACACCTATCACATTACTTTTGCAGCTTTTTGGTTTAGTAAATACCCTACTGGAGAATTCAAGAAAGACTGCAGAAAAAGACCTGTCCATTCAACGATATGCTGTCATTCCATTATCTCCTAACAGTGGATTAATTGGTTGGGTTCCAAACTGTGACACTCTACACCATCTCATCCGTGAGTACCGGGATGCCAGGAAGGTAAATTTAATTTATTTTGGAACTTTTCTTGGAATAGGCTCCATTTCATTACAATTTGATACAAATCAACTTATGAGATGTATAGTGTGTTTGATCAGTGGATTTATATGCTTCTTGTTTTCAGATCACATTGAACCAGGAACACAAATACATGCTGAGCTTTGCTCCTGATTATGACCATTTACCATTGATAGCTAAAGTGGAAGTGTTTGAGTATGCCCTTCAGAATACTGAAGGCAATGACTTATCACGGGTTTGTACTATCTTTACTGTTCTTCTTTCTTATTTGACGAAAAGTTACATTGACATGCTTAATCTGGTAATTTTAGGTTCTTTGGTTGAAAAGTCGGACGTCCGAGATATGGTTGGAGAGAAGGACCAATTATACGAGGAGTTTAGCCGTCATGAGCATGGTGCTGCATTTATGTTTATTCTTTTTTGGAAATATATAGGTTCTGCAAAGTATTTCTTGTTTTCTAGGGAAAATAAAATTACATACCGAGTCACTTTCAATCTTTTCTTTTGGATTTCAGATTGATGTTCTTGTGTTTCTTTAAATTTATTTTTTCACAAGATTTGATCTTCTGGCATTTTCCAGGTTGGTTATCTTCTTGGCTTAGGTGATCGACACCCAAGCAACCTCATGTTGCATCGCTACACGTAAGCTATAATTTGAATAAGCGATAAAAGTTATTACTTTTTTTTTTTAAAATAGAAGCTAAATGGATTATTGATAAACACAACTCTTCTCTCCACGCTTGGGATCTTGCAGTGGAAAGATATTACACATTGATTTTGGAGATTGTTTTGAAGCTGCTATGAACAGGGAAAAGTTCCCTGAGAAGGTATGTTGATGCGGTAAATGATGAGAATTTCATTGTTTCCGTGAAAACTCTAATATGGTTCTTATTATCATTTATGATATAGGTTCCATTTCGATTGACTAGAATGCTAATGAAAGCTATGGAAGTTAGTGGGATTGAGGGAAACTTCCGTTCAACATGTGAAAATGTAATGCAAGTTCTTCGTACACATAAAGACAGCGTTATGGCTATGATGGAGGTACAGATACATAGTAAACTGCCGAGTTCTAATTCTGCTTCAGTTACCTTTGCATTTGTGCTCATTAAATCTATTCTCTCTTTTCCTTCAAAAAACTTTGAGGTTATTAATGTCATTATCCAATTGAAAATCAAGTTTCACTAGATACAGCAAAAAAAAAAATTTGAATTTTGATGGTCAATAGTTGGATGAAAGTGTGACAGCATGAAAAATCCCCAAGTTGGAAGTTCTTCCCATTTCAATTTGCAAGAGGACATTTGACAAATTTTCAATTCAAAACCACTACAATTTTCGGTAGATGTTCTAATTTATCCCTCTTCTCAGGCATTTGTTCATGATCCTCTCATAAATTGGCGTCTTTTCAATTTCAACGAAGTTCCACAAATGTCGGTGTTCGCAAGCACTCACGCCCCTGCTGTCGTAACTGCTGAAGATGCCACTCAAACCAAGGAGCTTGTGCAACCTCAACGGGGTGCTCGTGAGAGAGAACTTCTTCAGGTAGTTCTTAACTTCTCAAATATTTTTCTCAAATATGTCAAGTGTATGATATTGATATTATTGATTGATATACGCAGGCAGTTAATCAACTTGGTGACGCAAATGAGGTCCTTAATGAGCGTGCTGTGGTTGTCATGGCTCGGATGAGTAATAAACTTACTGGTCGTGATTTTCTCAGTTGTTCTTCAATGCCAGCCAGTTCTATACAGCATTCGTCTGATCAGAGCACTTTACTTTCTGGCGATGCTCGTGAAGTTGATCATGGCTTAACCGTTAAACTGCAAGTTCAGAAATTGATCACCCAAGCAACTACGCATGAAAACTTGTGCCAAAATTATGTTGGGTATGCTACTTTTCTTCTCCTGCTTTGTCCTCGAAACAAAATTTATAAAGAAAAGAACAAGAAGTTGAGTAAAGGTTTTCTTTTGCGTGTTCAACAATAAGGCAAAGCAATTTGAATCCAAAATTCGAATCTAATTTTGAGTATTCTCTTGTTGTTTCAGGTGGTGCCCTTTCTGGTAAAGAAATATTCCATTTGGCTACACAAGTCAATGTAAATTATCTTGTGTATAAAATGCTTGTATTTATAAAAATAAGTTCATTCCGCAATTTTAATCAATGCTTATATTTCTACACGGTATAATTCTTGCGGTAAACTTTAGCTCGCTAGTGAAAAACTGCAAGCACAAGTTTAAATTTTCTAATAAAATACGTCAATTCGAATATTTTATGTTAATTGAAGAGGACTATAATGAATTACTCTTTGTAAAATTATTGTGCAAATTCAACAAAATAGAAATGTTTGTCAAATAAACTTCTATCTGAATTGTAGAAATTATTTACGTGATTGCTTTTTGTCAACCAATCTTAAACCACTTGATAAATATAATACTTCACATTCATACGCATAAAACTGACATGGATTTGTAATTTTTGGTGACAAAATGATGATATTCGATAGTACTCGTCGGAAATGATGATATTTGTTTCCTGAGCAATATCACTAGAGAAAACAAATTTGGACAATTCATAAACCTTATGTGCTCGTATGTATGCAAAAAAGTGAGACCTCCTAAGCTCCATATTATAACACGAATTTTAAAGTAACTTAACAGAATCTAATCATTAAGTCGGAACAAGAGATTTTAGAGTTTTCTATTATGATTAGGGGGCGCATCATTGACTTTCATTTAACATTCCTATCCATCAAACTGGAGGCTAGAATGCAAATCTTCTAAATTGTAGACCCTATTATTTTAGTTTAAATAAACAAAAGGTCAATGTTGGTGCCAATTTGAAGAAATAGTTTCTGGAATGAGTTCAACCGAGAGCACAAGATGGCCTTCTCCAATTGTCATGTTATATCAAGCAACACTTCAATTAATTCCATTAAATAACAATCCAATACTTCCAATGGCATTTTTTCTCAGAAACCCACAAGTGAGGATCAGAGTGAAATTATCTAATCATTCAACTACGTGTTAGGTGCCGACACCCGAAAGTTCATAAGTTATGGATCAATCTATCATCAAATTAGCATAGCACCCATTTGAGCAAGTGAATCTCCTACATGCTACTAGCTTTTGTTCTTACCATTTTCTCCATAACCAATTCATTTGCCAAAATGCAAAGTAAACTACACTCTTAAACAAACGAGGCACGGCATTCAAATCCGCGCTAGTTTATTGTTCCAACATATTTTACAAGAATACAATATCTAAGCTGGATGATTAAAGATGGTTGTTTGATGACATTGTCGTAAGATTAAAATTAGTCGTTTTCCTTTCTCATGCTCGATCGGCTCCCACATGGTTTGGAACTTCGGCTTGGCTGTCGAGAGGCATATACTGAGCCATAATGGCTCTAATTTCTGAATCCATGTAAGACTGCAGAAAATATTCAGATCATAACGCATTAAGACGGGTAGATTACAGATACAATGTTGAAAATAACAGATTTATCATAACTCTGCTCCTCAGTTTTATTTACCATTTCATCTCATTTAAGAGCAAGATGACAATCCAAAACAAACCAAAAATAGAAACAAAAAACTAATAATATGGAAGTCAAGAACAAGGAATATGTAACAAAGTTATTTAATCACCACTTTGATTTCCACAATAACAACTTAATAAGACACACCTGGTATTCATTACATTCTGATTGCTAGAAAACACTTCGTTCAAACAGTGTAATAAAAAATTTGGCGTTCCAGAAGATGATCGAAATATGTATTTTTTTCTCAAATAAAGGTAAAACTTAAAATGGTGATAGGCAATGTCTAAGTTGTGGTTAAATATTGTCAATATAGGTTTCACTAAGTAGTTCTGGTTTGTTTGGAGCTCTCTACTCCTCTGTTCTTTTCATTTTTGTTCTTTAACACAAATAGTTTCTGATAAAAAAATAAAAAAAACTACTGTCTATATGGGATCAAATAAATCAAAAACAATACAATTACAAGGTCCTCTGCTTCCTAGGCACCTAAAAAGCAGAGGAGCTTAAGCATTTTTTTTTTCTGAGACCTGCAGGGCAAAATGTTTCATGATTTCTACACTTTTTAGGTCATTACTTTGAAAGCTAAAGGCTACAAAAATATTCATATAACTCAAATTGACGCTCTTCCATAACAAGACTACTCAAAGTCTGAAAGGGAAAAACATTAATCAGCAAACTTACCCTTAGTCTGTATTTGTAGACAAGATAACCACCACCACCAGCCATCGCCAAGCCAATCAATATCACCCAAACAGCCACCCATGCTGATTTCCCCTCACTAGCACTCTTACCTGTATATTACAACGGAGAGCATATGAAAACGCCTAAATAATCCGAGATTCCCATATTTAATATTCTTTTGTCTACGTCATAATTTCTGGGCGTCCTATTTGCGGATTTGCTCATGTTCATCACAAACAATCACAAACAAAGTTCCCCAGAAACAAAAACGCAAACTGCGCTTTGATCCAAAAGCCAAAGCACCACTACGAGAAAAAAAAGTGGTACTTGAATCTGCACTCACTTATGCAGATATCGTTGTCTCTCATATACAAAAGATCACCACTACAACTGCAGTTGTAGCTTCCCCATGTATTCTGACAGCTACATTCAGAACATTGACAAGCTTTCTTCTCCTTGCATTCATCAACATCTGCATTAAAAAGATAAAGGGGATAAAGAAGATAACAGTTAAAATCACAATGTTTCAAGTGATTCATGATTCATGATAATGAATATGACCGTAAGTTTCAATCTAATCATAAATATGTCATAATCAAGAATGGAAAACTTATAACTATCTCATCCTTCCCATCATCAAGATTGATAAATAACTGATATTATCCATGGCCCCTGTTCAGGAGCAGGATAAGTTAAAAACAGCTTTGTCGCAACCTGTAGTGCTGTTAGTCCTTTCATTTAGACTGATCAAGAGACTGATAAACCAATTGAAAACTGAGGGTTCAAAACACAATTTAGATGTGTAAATAAGAGAAGCGTGCAATTCAATTGAAACTTTAACTAGGGACTACATAACAGCGAAAAAGTAATGGCATGAGATGGTTGAGCAGTGCTAGTTTTATTTCAAATTTTCACTTCAAGTCAGAATTTGATCAACACTCGCAAGAACTGCATACTTCTTATTCCAAAGGACAGACCTTTTCTCTGCAATTATAAAACTTACGAATACTTGTCATCAATACATTTATCAAACTATAAAGTAATGCACATCCTAATCCAGGAATCCATCAATGACATATTTCACAATTAGTCAGGCCATCAGAGAGGTAAAATTCAGCTTCGTACACCATATTCCCTTATGATGTCTTTTTACATGCTATAACAGAAAAAACAAGAACAGAAGCTTCCACTTATTCATTTCATACCTTCACAGACTTTGACACCATCACCTTTAAATCCAGGAGGACATTGACACTTCACTTGCCCATCATCCTGTTCATATAACTAACTCAAATTTAGATCTGAATCAAATATAGTGGGTAAAAAGGAGGGACAAAAAGGAAAGTTATAAATTTGACGATGATTAACTGTACAAGCAGAGAATGAATGTCCATCTCGAGAGTCATGCCAGCAACCTCCATTATTAATCTTGCACCTCCCAGGTCCACTGGCTGAAACCAAAGGGAAGTTGAAATTATAAATATATTAAACAATATCAAGCTTACAAAGTATATATTCATGTAGAATTCTCCACAACCTGCCAGAAAAATACAGATAGAGGGCATTAAACTTAGATTTGATGATACCAACACAATTTTAGAAGTTATGAGCCGCTAGGTCGGCTTGACTCAGCCTGATTGAGAACAATATGAAAGAAACAACAAACAAAATCAAATAGATTAAGGTTTGGAGCCAAAATTTGACAATAACAAATAAAATGTGTCTATCCCCTACTCCATAAAGATCCTTTATTGAAAATGATAAAATCCTATAAAGCATCTTTTATAAAATCCTCAATAAATACACCATAGTGCGAGCAATAATCAACGGAGTTGACTTGTTTAGATCATTGGTGATTATGTCTTCCAGTCTTGTCAAATTAATCCATTTAATATCATTTGTTATCATTTTTATTGAGTTTCCGTGCATCGGAACGTTCATGGTTTGAGTTGCAAATGTTGAAGCTCGATCTTGTTAGATATACAATTTTGTAGAGTTTGTGGATTAAAAGGGTGTGCCTTTACATTTGATCAGAACATGGTTTTCATTGTAGTTGGTATACAAAGACCATGGTATTGATCTTGAAATATTGTTGCTTTGATAACATCATCGATCATAAAAACTGTCTTAAAGGATTGGAATCGTTTTGGATGATTAATTGTGACATTGTTTTGTGATAAAATTATACTCTTGATTTTGTGACCCCCGACTATTCTTGGAACTAGTCACTTAGACCTAGAATGAAAGTGGTTTGGTAGATAGTTGATGGTCTTGATGTTTTGCTGAAACCATCTTGCTCGGTTTGATGTATTTGTTGCACTTCGAGGTGTTCATGGTGTTAAGCTGTGACCTTTGTGAATTTTGTAATCAAAACCATGGGTAATACGTAATAGCTGGCATTTACAAATGGATTCAATTGGCTTGGTATTGATTGAGATAAAACCATGTATGTAAGCCACTAAAATCCTTAAGTCATATCGAATATTTGTCACCAATCCATTTATTTCCACATCAATAAAGATCAGAACTTAAGGCATTGCTAAGTTTCTATCCAAGATTGTAGAGCAAAGAAGAATTGAGGAAAGACAAGAGGCAGAAAAGTGGAGGGATGGAAGGTTTTGAAAGTAAATGAAAATATTCCCTGTTATTTACCTTTTTTGTTTTCCTTTACATTAATTCATTTATCACAAAAGCTTAAATGACGGGTTTGAGATCAAATTTATTCATTTGAAAACTAAAATTCAGCAACATCCTTAGGACTATATTTTCCCAAGTTATGAGCAATGGCAAAAGATAGCTGGTAATTACCTTCACAACTGGTATAACCATCTCCTTTAAACTGCACACCATCAACCAGGGGGCATTCACATACCCTCCCTCTAAATGTATCCTAAAAAAAAAAAAACATTTGACTTCACGTTAACTTCAACTTATGATAAAAAAAAAAAAACCACAATTTTATACAGAAATGAACTAATCAGCCAATTGGCACTGATTAGTACCTTGCAGGCAGTGAGGTTGGCCACTTTATCCTGCCAGCAGCCTCCATTGTTTTCCAAGCATTCATTTGTCTCCACATCTACCATGAAGGCCAAAACTTCATGTTGGTTGGACTAATTCATCATTCCTAACAACGACAAGAAGAAAATACTCACCACCACTCAAACAGATAGCTGGTTCAGTGGTTTCCTCAAATCCTGCACAGATGGCCTTTAGAACAGCACTTTTCTCCAATTTACCTGCAAAGAACTTGATTCAAAAACTGAAAGATAATTATGGAATGTATCATCAACAAAATGGCGTGAGCTTACCTCGATACTGTCGATTATTGACAACAAGTGTGGGCAATATGGTCACATCACCTCTTGATCCTTTCCCAACCTACAAAGAGCACTATTCCAATTACTAGTTCATAAAAAATACAATCTTTAGAAACTTGCTCCTCCTAGTTTTTTGGGATGAGAAGAAAAGCTCACTTGGGCGTCTTGCTCTTCTTTCAGAACGGAATTTTCAGAATCAGTTGTTGGATCTCCCATGCATTTTTCAATTGCCTTAATATCAAGACCTGCCGAGATTTGAGGAAAAAAATCAACAAATCATTTTGAAACTCTAGAGAATTCAGCAAGAGCTAGCATACCAAGAGATTTGATTACAGAGTCAGCACAGTCCTTATTGTATTTCTTCTCTTTCATGGGACATCTAATCTGAAAATCAGTAACATAGTCCCACCAAATCCATGGCTTTTTAGTTTCATTTGCCACTCTGAAAACACAAAGCTGCCTTAGATTCTCAATGACAACATCTTTCCCCTCATAACCTGAGCTGAAGTCTTGTTCAGGGTCAGGAGCACAATATCTGCCATGATTGATGCACTGAGACTTACACTGCTTGCTTAGTGTGAATGCCTGAGGACAGTACCATGTAATATAATGTGGTGTGAACTGAGAATAACTTCCTTTCTCAAGTATCTGTGCAGCACCCTTAAAATCTTTCACAAATTCCATTAACATGTTGCATTTAACTCCACACTCGTCATTACTATTAGTCCACAGCTCATATTCGACACGATCATCTGGGTGAGGAACGGCTTCTCTCCAATCGAGATTGACACTGACTAATTCGCCAGAACTAATTGCTTCCTTTAATATTTCTCCAAAACTTTTCTCAATAAGTGCAGAAGGGACGGTTATGTTTTCAATGTATTTTGCAGATGATATATCCTCTTCAGGAGTATCCATTGTAATTAAAGCTTCTTCAATGTTGTCCGCAACTAGAACTGCTGAAGCACCTGCCTTTTGTGCATTCCAAACCTTCAGCGCGAAAAAACAATCTGGAACAGAGACATGTGAAGATCAAAAAACATCATTAGGACCTAACCAATTTTGCTTTAGAAAGGGAAAATGTAATGGAATAAACAAAACCAAATTCTAAAATGCGCAACAAAATAAAACAATCTAAGAAAACAGTAATGAGCAGAACACATAAATACGTTTAGCAGTTTATAAACTGAAAGTATGATCACTGTTATATCATGACTTCAATATTATCCAACAAAAAAAAAACCTTATTTAAGGTTTACAAAAAAAATAGTTCAAGGTGGTGTATTTGAAAGGGCTGATGTTCAACTTGTGCCAAAATTGTATTCACACCACAAAATCAGACATTCTTTTAGCGGTCAAGACATTCATGAATTCCAGCTCAAAAACAAAAAAAAAAATTGATAAATACATAAATTGGAGCCACCATTGATTAGAATCGCTATCCTTTTAACCAACTCTCCTCGTCTTTTATCTCCAATTTTTACCTATTTGACCTCAATAAAGAATTCCACGGAACTCTCACAGTATTTTTCACAAAGGGGAAAAAGAAAATTGAATTTTATGTTCACGCTTGAATATTGAACTTATGGAATGAATCAAAAAACAAACTCCCACATATCTCTCACACTATCATTATCATTTCCTCCACATCTATGCACATTCCTTTCATCAGTCATCTAAGTTGCTCTCATGGTGGCAAGCAGAAATAAGTAATGAAATAGACATTATCACCAGCCCCAATATGGAGTGTTCATCCAACATCACGAAGAAGCTTTGCTCTCCCAATAAGTATAACCTCAAAAGCAGTTCCATGAATCATTCAACAAATGCATAATGAAAACTTTAAAAAAAAAGTCGGATACAACTTTGAGTTAAGACCCTAAAAGAACTAAAATCCTGAAGAAGTATAAAACAATTTCGAGAAGGTTCAACCGTCAGCCCAAAAACATGCAAACAAATGAAGATCACAGAAAAAATGACTCGTCAATATAAGCAGAGAGGCACAGAGAAAAGAAATATCATCAAATTATCAGAAAAAAAAAAATGAAAAAATGAAAAGAAAAAAAAAAAGCACCTCCACGATCGACCAAGAGGAACGTCGGGAGAGCTCCAGGCTTGGATTCGTACGAAATCCCGAAATCAGAGAACTCTTTGCAACCTTTCTGATTCTCCTTCGGATAAATAACAGTACCAGCAAGGCTGCCTCCATATTGAGGAATTCCAAAGTTGCCAATGGAAGTGTCATAAGTTCCCTTGATTTTGACCGGCGAAGTCACCGTCATGCTGTTTTTCTCCACTACGAACCTCCCAAAACATAGCGGCACAAAGGACAACAGCAGGAATCCAATGAATAATCCAAACCCAGATTTAGAAAAACCTACTTTAGACAATATGAGGGGAGAAAACAAATAATTCCGCCGCTTTTTCAAATGGGTTTCCATCTCCGAATCAACTGGAAGAACGACAAAGCTAATCAAACCAAAAAACAAAAAACAAAAACCCCCCCGGCTTTCCCAAAATGAAAATGGATTCGCGTCTTCCGTGTAACAAATACGCAAAAAACAGCAGAAGATCTATATGGGCTAGGCTGCAAGGAATGAAACTGGGTGGCTGTCCTCTTCTTGAGCTGAGAAAGGCAGATCTCTCTTTCTCTAAATCATTGCAACTTAAAACCTCCCTAGTTAAGTTAAGATGGAGTTCTGAATTTTCACAGAATCTTAGAACCTTAGTTAACCCGTAAAGAAGATTCAAAAAGTAGAGTTATTAACATTTAATGCAAGGAGTTGAAAGAATGAATTAGGAAATAATAAAAATGGGAAGTCGGAAAAATCACGACTTGAAAAGATGACGCAATTGCAAACGGGTGCGTCAACGGTCACCCAAATGAATAAAAAGGACAAACGCTAGAGGAAGGGGTTGAACCTTCGACCTTGTGGTTAACAGCCACACGCTCTAACCAACTGAGCTACTCCAGCTTCTGTGCTGGAAAATTCTATCGGTTTATAAAATTCTACAAAAAGAGATACCTTAAAATGTGCAATAACGGATTTCTTGTATAGTTTTTGTTCTTGATTTCTCTCCAACTTATTAAATCCTCTTACTTTTCTTGTGTCGGATCCAATAAGCGACAAACCTAAAAATATGTGAAAAAGAAATGCTCGTTCTTTTAAGTTTAAATTGTTATTATCTTATATTGCATCAATGGATTTGAAAAACATCTTCTCTTTTTTGGGTCATATATCGTTGTAAGAAGAGTCATAAATTGTTTTAGATATTCAATTTTACGTATTGTACTCTGTCATACAATTACGTTGCACTAAATTTTACCTTCTGATGTGACAATCATTAACTTGTGCAATTGATAATTTATTTTAGTAGCTTATTATTTATAATAATCATCCCATGAATTGATATATCTCAAGTCAAGAGATAAAACTTAAAAACAAAAAACAAAAAATTAACATCACCCTTCTAGATATCGCTATACATTTATTGTTTCCACAGTACGGGTCATGAAAAGGAGGTGCTCTACTTTTACTGAGTTTCCAGTCAAATTCATTACTAAAACCCCAAAATTGAATCCACAATCATAACATTATCAGAACATTATTCATAAAAACATACCACAAATATGTATAATAGATTATTCATCGAGTAGGACAAGTCAAATTACAGGTGACGTAAGAATTAGGTGACCAAATAAAGCTAACTAAGAACTAATAAATGACAAGATAGTGAATATAATATATATATGTACAAGCGAAGAAAAGGTAATAGGGAGTTAGTCTAGTATTGATTTGCTCTTGGCAAAAAACATATCAATGGGAATGTGTCTACCTTGTTTGGCAGATGGCTTTTGCCGTTTCTGTTTTCTTTTACCACCTACTTGATCATTCTTCTCAATCCTGAAAAGTTTGTCCAAACTTCAATGTTGCCAAATGAATATGCAACTGAAAATAGTACTGAATCTCATAAACAACATTCTATCATAGATTTTAAGATTGAGGATGTGTATGATATGACCTCACAAGGGTTGAAACTGCAAAGATAAAAAAAAAATGAAGAATATAAGCCTTGAAGCTTTTCTCGCTTGTAAAATGCTCACGATCGAGAAATCGATAAAATTGAAACTTTAAAAAATAAAAAGCATTCTTCGAAAGCTAGCACGTCAATAACAATAAAATAAAAATAGTGTAAAAAAATCATGCCATTTGATCTAAATTGTTATTTGTTTCTGCTAATAAGAAATAAAATTATTTAACAAAACTTGTTTCAAAGTTGCCAAGTAAAAGAAACCAGTTTCCAAGAACTTCTTAAGAAAACACTTAATAGACCATCCAAGTAATTGCGAGAAACTACAATCTAACACAAAAGATGTAGCCCAAGTCCTCCATCTACCAAACACAGTTAATCAAAATTGGGAGTTACCGGAAAAAGTGATTCCTCTCCTAGAACCAGATTTCAAAATGGTCAAATGAAAAAGGCTAAAAAGTTACTGAAAAATTGCTATATTACTAGTACCTCTGCCTTGATATGGATCGACTCCCAGATTCCTCTTGCTGAAGTTTCTCAGCGATGTGGAAATCGGAGTGTTCTTGTCTTTCTTGAACAAAACTTGGACTTGGAGGCAATTCGACTCCACATAGTGAACACATGTAATCATCCACCCACAATATCTGTTCTGTCTTTCTTGATAATGCCTCGTCCATGGAATAACTCTTTGTAGTCATTCTGTCCGAACTTTCAGTCTCGCAAGGCGTTTCTGTGCATCCCATTTCATTAGATTTGTCCACCTAATAACATACCAAATATATAAAAGACTTGAGTTTGGAGTGAATGGGGCAATATTCAACTAATACCCAAGTCTAAGAAGAAAAACATGCCTTATTTGTGCTTAGACGGCCTGAAGAACACTCACATTTCTCCAACTCAAAACAACGGTCACCATAATTCATTTTTGATGAGTTATTGACATTTTTGCCTTCAAAATCATCCTGACATATTTCAAGCCTACTGCCAAATAAACCCTTCTCACTTTCATTAATGAGATGATCACTCAAGTCCAAAGGAAATTGACCACCCTTTTTTCTCGTAGAATGATCTTCTGAGACGATAAATTCTGTCAGAGTTTTTTGTGTAGGATCGAATAAACCGTTAACCTCGTCCTCCTTGAACTGCGATATCCGTAGGCCTAAACATGAAAAAAAATGATACATTACAGGTTGAAGTATTTGTTGAAAATATAATTTTAATTCAAATAATATATTTTAGTTAATGAATATTTTAAATATGATTTTAGTTAAATTTCATGTATTTACGAAGAGTCACCTAGAAAATTGAGATTCATATATGTGTAGATACATTGGTTAATGTATTTAGATGATTCATTGAGTGTTAGTAGATTTATTAGATTAAATAAGTGGTTCATGTATTGTTTATACATGTACCAAATAATCCTATAAATAAAATGTGACTCTAGACCTTGTAAATCAAGCAAGATCCAAGCTATTTCAAGAAAAAAAATTTCTCTCAAATTCTCTCATCTCCACCATTTTTTTCTTTTCCAAAATTCCCCCTTCCTCGTTGCAACAATGTTGGTGTATATCAAATTTACTTTATAAAGCAATTCTTTAATTTGACACCAGAAAACCTTGATAAACTAACTTTACTCGTGGAAATAAGAGTAAACATACAACGTGCTAAAGTTCCAAGTCTATGCTACTATACTTCAATAACTCTATGACTATGTAAATATATGGGTCCTTAACATATTGAAATTAACGAAGGAGCTAGTTAATTGCTATTTTTGTTAGATTTAATTATAGTTATATAATAATGAATTGTTACATTTATCTTTCATTGCTCAAATGTGTATTATATTTTGAAATCGTGATATATTTTATATATTTATTATCTTAGTGCAAATTGAGAATGTACCCACCATCCATATTATCTGTTCCAGGGGAAATTTGATATGCTCTGACTAATAGTGGGATAGACCTCAGGGTGTGTGGCAATATGACAAGAATTGGGGATTGAGAAGTGTCTATACTACCACACCCCTCAATCATTCTTTAAATATGTGGGGTAACAATTCGATGTGGAAGTTGGCCAGCAACTTGGTTGGTTAGTAATGATATGATGAGATTTTATAGATTGTGTGTCTGTTTGTCTGTCTAATGACTGAGAATTATGTGTCTATATCTTAGTTACATATAGAATGCTTTATTATTAACTTGTCAACTAATTGTATCATTTTGTAACTTTCAAATGATGATTTAATGATTGATGAGGTGTACTAGAATTTGGTGTGTGGCGCTATAAATTTTCATGATCATCTTAATCAGATAAGATTTATGAATCTTCGTGAAACTTTTCAGACTATTATTTTAATAAATGAAGGGATTTATTAATCTATGATTATTTTAAAATTATTTATTGTAACAACATTTTTTAATTGGTAAATATCCTGGTTTCTGCTACATGTTTGAAAAGTGATTTCAAAATTTATAAAAAGAGGGGGCTGAAAATAAAAAGAAAAAAAAAGGCAAATCACGAGCTTGATGACCCACCAATCAATCTCAGAGAAAGAGGTAGTTCAGCCTTCAGCAGCTTTGAAGCATGTTGCAGAATATCATCACTTGAGCTAATGTATTTTTGTAAAGTCACAGCTCTAGTGCAAACCTGAAGATTTGCAATAATCATTGACTACTTGATAATATCGTGTGAAAAAATTTAATGCAATTACTCATCAAACTCAAAGGTACTGACCACAAAGAGTAGACAAGGATAGATATAATTACAAGTGCGGAACAAAGGAAGAAGCAGAATGATACATAATAAATAATCTATAACACATACCAATGCTCAAACAAGTCAAATATAATTGTAGAACTAAAAAAGGAATCATGTGCTCTGTTTTGTCATTAAAGCATCCATCTGAAAAAACAATGACAAAGTAGTAAATGTACCTCAAAAGATTCAGTTTTTAGTTTTAGTGTCAATGTTCGTCCGCAAAGACTCTCTTTTTGCATGTCACTAGAAAGCATCTCAGAAAGTTCAGCTGCAATCACGAAAACTTTATTAGATTATTACGAAAAGAGTATCAAGGACTCTATGTAATTTTAAATACTTATTAATTATAAGTTATTAAATTGAGGCAACAAAGTGTTATTCCAATGGTCCATTGCAAATATGAAAGTTCATAACTCATTCCACAACAGATCCTTATTTTGGACAAGAAATAAAATTTTGTATATATTTTAAACATACACATTCATTCATTATTAAAATAATTATGAAATATTTTATATCACTTGCACTAATAAATCAATTAAGTATAAGCATTAAGTCAAAGGGTAAGATTAAATTATAAAATTAGAGTATGAACGTAATATTCCTAATTAGATGCATTTTAAAAGTTAAATTATTCTAAGTTTAGCATGGAGAACTAATAAGAACTCAAGTGATCCTAGTCATTGATAATAGTTTTAAGAGCTAGAAGACCTCTTGCAAGAGTCTTCCGCATCCACTTTCATCAGAAAATTTTTGTCTAACTCAAAAAATATTAAAAAAACAAGAAAAAGAATATTGAAAATGGAAGTTCAGTCCAGCATGGGTTCGCAATTTTAACTTGATATTTCATGATATTTGTAAGAAGATTGAACAACAAAATTAGAAGGAAAAAAAAAACATTATTCTTGTGAGATTCTATATTAAAACCAAATTAAATGCGTCAAGTCAAACATGCTTCAATAAGGTGGACAACTTACCTAATCTCTGGTATAATAGGTTTTCGTTATTTGTAGCTCTAAATGTTCTTTCGTTGCTAATACTTTTTCTCAGCCTACCTCCAGGAGCATCTGTGCCACCAAGCCCAAGTCCCACAGAGAGGAAAAAATCTAGAGAAGAATGGCATAATGATCATCACAGTAATGACTTGTACAAATATAATTGACCCGGAAGCAGCAAATTAAAAAAGATCAAAAGCTGGCGTACCATACATCAACATAAAAAGGTAAAGTGGGGTAACAACGGCCAGGTAATAGTTCCATTAATCACTTCCATATAGAAATATTTGTCGCGTCAATGAATTTTACAGCACTACGTGTATGCTAAATTAAAATTTACCTTGTCAACACAACAAAACCATAACCATAATTTGCAGTAGAAGATAACAAAAACTGACCAGAACCAGATGCATGAAGATTGACATAAACACAAAAAACAAAAAAAAAAAAAAAAAAAAAAAACACTATTTCTACAGTCATCCAGATTATTAGATAAACAAGGCATTTGGTTTCCTTTCAATCCTCCTAGGTTGAGTTAGAAAATGAAAGGATCTCCTACCGAAGCAAAAAAAAGGATAGGAAACCTTTAGCTGAATCAGGAGAGTCATGTGATCAACTACATGAAGAAGCTTCGTGGGGCATATATTTTAACTCAATCATGTTCCTATTTACTGAACGACTAACCAATTCCTTGAAATGAAAAAGTAAAAAATATTTCTTGACTTCACATATAATTTCATTTTGGGAATACGAGAATCTTAATCTCTTTCATGAATTATCATAAACCAATCCCTAGGATTCACATTTTACCCAATCTTATTTTTACAATCCATCGACAATAGTTGAGAGAACTCTTATACTATTGCACAACAAGAATTCGTGAACTTTTTGTATGTCGTATGCTCACTCTTTTTAAAACATTTCTAGTTGTTTTGGTAGATGAAAACGGAATTGTTAGAGTTGATGTTCCTTTTAGAATGGTTGAATTGAAGTATAGTGTTGAACGAAGTAGGTTTAACTATTGAGTTTTACGGCAATGAGTTTTCTACTGTTAAAAAATATGCTACACGTGCTAGTTGAGATTTTCAAGAGTGAGGGCAATATTTTTAAATTAGATCGTGCTACTTTGAAATCCGATCATAGAACCCAGTTCAATAAGTGGAACGCATTGACTGTCTGCTCTCTGGTTGGGTAGTAAGTGCTGGAGAAGAACAATCACTCCTTTAATTGGATTATTGGATGGTATGGAAGAATTTTTAATTAAAGGGAACATGATTCTACATTGACAAGCAATAAGAAAACAAAAACAAAATCATCTAGTGCTAGATTCCAATACTAATTGTAAAATTTTGTTCCTTCGTCAAAAGATCTTAACCATCAAAATGGAAGGCTTTGAGTTCTAAGCCACCATGGATCTCTAAATCTCCCAATCTCTTTTACCGTACAATTATAAGGGTCTTTATAATATAGTCAAAATCAATATCAAATTTACTACCAAGAGTTCAAAAATTGAAAGAACAACGTATTAGAAAAAAGAAATAAATGAGAAGGCATAAAAGTTAGGCGTTTTGACAATTTTTTAAACTATTTGACTTTGGCACAATGTTGTTGTCTTTAATAATAAAGAGTTTAGTATTGATCTCTAAGACAATATTAATTTCACTATTGTTAATTGGGTCTATTGCTCAGAGTTTTTTAGGATTCATCCTTTTAGTTTAGTTCTCTTTAGTTGCGGAGAAATTTTGTTACATAAAATTTTTGTTTTTTTTATTGAGAATGGTTCTTCTCCTTTTTGCTCTTTGTATTTTTATCCCTTCAATATATTTTGTTTTTTATAAAACAAAATATAATATCTTTTCCATTGTGATTGCTCCTGAGAAGTCATAACTCAAAAAAGTATATAGAAGTAACCACTACCAGGGACCTAACCTGCTGCCGAGTTAGAAAATAATGCACACAGTTGACCACTCTTTTTTATCATGTCTTCACATGTACTGATTCCAAGAGCATCTCTCAAGATGTGTTCAGTAACCTTTCCAATTCCACCAATCTGAAAAACAATATATCATTTTGTATCTTGATCAAGAGACTCATATCAAGAAAAATATAAACCATATTTTGAAACAAAAGATTTTTGAAAACTGCAGGAGAATATGTGCAACGATGTCCAATTATTGTTTATAAATGTACCTTTCTTATGGGGAGCGAAGAGACAAATGCCATGACAGCTGCTCGGTGATTTGGCAAAACAAACTGTCCATTTGGTTTGTTAATATCAGAGCAAACCTGGAAAAGATATTAGATTTAATGAGGCGCATTTAGCATGGGATAAATTGTTGCCTCTTCCATTAAGCGTTAGAAACATAAAACATGTGATGTGATATCAGCTAGATGCAATACTTTCAGCTAGAGGCAATATATATGATTGTTAATGAGAAAAAAATGCAAAGATGACCCACAATAATATTAAGATTCTTACGGCAAATCGAAACATCACAATGCCTAATGATGATGCCCTTTTTGCAGTTATTTTCATTCTACCGATAAGCATCCATTAGATAGTTTTTGGGTAGTAGTTAAAAAAGTTAGTTGTTGGGAGTTGAGAAAAATAACTATTTCAGAATTTTAGAAGATGTGAAGTTTAGGAAATGAGATTTTGAACCATAAAAGTTCTGGGAGTGATAGTGTTATAGGTTCGTCAAAACTTATTGCACTCAATCAATTCAATACAAAATACATTGAAGAACTGTTCACGAGTTTTTGTTCTAATCATTTGGTAACAGAACGGTGATCCTAACCGATAACAAGGAAAATATGGACAGAATTCCAAAAAATTGTGCTTTCTTGAAGAAGCAAATGGAGAAATTAATGGAGTAGATCGAGACAAAGTGGCAACCCATGAAGAGCACAATATTCTAGCAACTAATGGAATTACTATGAATTACAAAGATGAGAGCAACAGATTTAATCAATTACCCAATACATTCCATTTTTCCTAAATTTTCAATAATTGATCCAACCGAATAAACTTTTCGTGCATAATATTTTTTTAGCATAAATCAACTCGCGGAAGCAGAAAAGGAAAGAAACAGCACTTGATTGCTATGAAGGGGCTGCCATTGTGTGGTAACAAGAAGAATATGGCACAAGGCCTTGACATTTTTGGGGAGAATTGAAATATCAACTTCGGGTTCGATTCAATAATATAAAGGAAGGGCAAGATACAAGAAAGATATGATACACAAGAAAGAATTAACGGAGGATGAAGAAAAGCAAAGATACATAAGGAGGATGAAAAAAGTAATAAAGTAGCCGCATGAGAGGGGACAAGAAAAAAGTTGTTTTCCAACAGAAGAGGAAGATAAAAACGATGGAAAGGAAAAAGAAAATTTTGGGTATAAGACCAATTCAAAAGAAGAAATTACTAGGATATAATGGTGAAGCAGGTAGTTATTTCCAACTCTGAAAGAGATACCATTGCTGAGAGTGAGTATCTTGAAGAGGAGAGACATTCAGCAACAGAAGAATTTTTTGTCGAGAAAATGTCAGGAAATGAAGAAATCAGCATATAAACGCAGGGGAAGAAATCAGAATCTCTGTCATAAAGGCTAAGGGAAATAAAGGCTTATTTAGATAATGAAAAAAACATAGTTTAAGACTTAATGAAAAAATCATTTAAGGAATTTGGGGAAAAAATGTAAAGAGAGCTTACTTTTTATTTTTTTCTCCTTTGAGGACAAGGTTATTCTTTGGGGCCTAGGTAGGATAAGCCTCTATTAGATAGTATTTGGGTAGTTACAAAAGTTAGTTGTTGGGAGTTAGGAAAGTAACTGTTTTAGAATCCTCTCTATGAAGGAGAAAAAGGGGAGTTGGAAAAAGAATATGTGGAGAAGTGAAGTTTAGGAAAAAAGATTCAGAACCTCAAAGTTCAGGAAGTGACAGTGTGATAGGTGTGTCAAAAACTACTGCACTCAATCAATTAAATACAAAATCAAGAGCTTGTTGTTGTTATCTACATCCTTTTAATGTATAACTGGAAAGCGATAAAATGATCCAAGTTTGTTTTCCACCCTTTCTTTTGCAGCAAACAAATAATCTAAATAAGATCCATCATTCCACTTTAAGGCACAAGCTTAGCAGGAAACATTGATGCACTTTGCGCATAACAGATGCACATTGGAATTAAGCTTTTAGAAGATCATGCAACACCTTAGCAAGTAAGCGGTTTGGTGCCACTCCAGCACTGCATGTCAGACCAGTCTCCTCATAGACACTGGATCTAAGTTCATGAGCAATCTGAAAAAAAGCAAAGTAAAAAAAGAAGAATTTCAGTTAAAATGCCTCAGGAGGATAATGTGTCAAAAATAATAACCGCAAAATAAACCCACTGATAAGAGCACATGTTATAGAAGCACTTACTTCTTCACTGGAAAAGCCCTTTTCCTTGCAAACACTACTTATATCAAGGTAAGCTTCGTCCAGACTAGCACCAATGAAATTAGCATCATATCTCTGGAAAACTAAAAAAAATGGTAGCTGAAAGTTAAAGGATTAGCAATAAATAAAAAACTTCCATGTCTAACTTTAAAGAATTGGCAACAAAGAACAAGCTTTCATGTCTAATTTTAAAATTAGGGGCATCAGCTCAAACCTTTTCTAGTTAGATCACTATAGTAAGTATACTTCTTGAAATCCGCCGGAACAAAAATTAACTCAGGGCATAACCTTATCGCAATGAAACCAGGCATTGCAGATCGAACACCAAATTTCCGAGCCTGCTCTTGCATATAAAAAAAGGTAGTAAAATTTTAAGTGGTATACAAATACAGACTTTGAATGTTAGGATTTAATTTCAAATTGAATTGCATCATTTAGAAATAATTTTATAATCCCCTTTAATGTCTTAAGAACACAATCAAAACCTCGTAATTAGCAGTGGAAATCATAGACATGCCACCAACTGCCATGGGCTTGCCATTTAATGAAGGGTTGCTTAATGTTTCAACAGCAGCAAAGAAAGCATCCATATCCACATGCAACCATGTTCTCGAAAGATCACGTGTAGCATCTAGATATAGAATTCGTTTTTCAGCCACCTGTTACAGAATAATGATTGATAAAGCCAGACCTCATGAAGCTAACAAAAAGTCCATCAATGCCACCATCGGAAAAAGTCAAGGTCATAAATGAAACAGGATGGCCTTGTGCTTAATGGCCGTAATTTTATCTTAGGCTTTCTAATTTCTATAATTCATATACCAGCCTGAGAAAATTGAAAAAACACAGATGTAAGAGAGTAGCTATGGGAAGGTTTACTCCTAGCTACCAGATCATGAACTCTTACAAGACAAAACCTTTAGATTGGTAAAGTTAATAGTAGAAATGTTTGCACTGCTATTATTCTTGCATTCGGATCAAGGAACCAATCATTTGAACCAGATTTACATACCTCTCACCAGTTTTTATATCAATAGTATAGCTATTGACCTCATTCACTTTTTGCAATTAGTAGGCAAACTTTGATTGCAAAAGTATGTAAGCTTAATAGCTTCAAGACCAACACCTTCTGTAAGGTAAATGCTTTTTCACGCTTCCCTCCCAAGTGTCCAATTATAGTAAGACCGTCTATTTGTTTGAACTTTATAGCCCGCTCATTTGAACTTTCAGTCTGGCCGTTTGAACTTTACAATGGAAACCAAAAATTGGACAGTGCAAATAGAATATTGGAAATTCTGAAGAATGTGAGCTGAATAACCCAAATAAATGCTGTATAGATGTAAGGATAGAGTGAGAAAAATGAGGAGATGCCATAATCAGTCTACCTTCTCATAGTCAATTTGATCTTTGGCACTGAGATTCATGCACCGAGTACGCATGTTATCAATCTTCTGCTTGATTTCACGCTCCTTGCGTTCCTCATTTTCAAAATATTTCGATCCTTTACTCATTTCATAAACTACTCTTTGCACTTTCTCTTTGTCGACTCCTTCCATACCTTATCAAAATTGAAATTTACAGTTATAAAGAGTTGTTTACGATCCAACCAGACCTTCATACTATCAATGGAAGAAACATTTAGGAAATGACAAGAAAATTGGTGAGGATGAAGTCATGGCAACACAATTGCTACTCCATGGATGCATACAACTCTTAGCCGATTGCTAGACTAACATATTTTTACGACACAAATTATAGTAAAAATCCAAAAAGAAAATGGTAGAGCCAAAATAAGAAACCTAGGATAGAGGTATAAAAGTTGGGAGAAGGATACCCTACCAGCTTTAGCAGTGGTGTAAGCGGTTTGATAAGACTGCCATGCCCGACCATCGTCGCCACAGCCAACGTCTTCGCTCTTCTCCATGACTGTTCCTCCCCGAAAGGCTTGGCGCGCAATAGAGGGAAGAAAGGAAAAAATTTGTAAGTAATGGAAAATAGGGGTATTATCGACTTTACCGGTGACACTAATAGATTATATAATAAATTGTTATATGAATATTAATATTTTGAAAAATTATATTAATTTTATTTTTTTTTAAGAAAAACTATCGATTTTAATCATGTACTATACTTGTATAATTTTAGGTAGCCTCATCTATTAAAAAAACTGACAAACCGACCCCGTGATTTCATTATCGATCTAGACCTTTTTATTTGTTCTGTCAACACTCACATTAAGTCACATGAGAGTTTCAAATTTTTTAGAAGAGTAGCCCTAAATAGTAAATTTTGCTTCTCCCCTCCCTCTCCTTCTCTTATTTTCTCTCGACAACTTAGTTTCTCTGTAAGTTTCTCTCTCGTCTTTTCTCTCTTTATATTGACACAGTGCAGTCCTTTTAAATTAGGTATTGTTGCAGAAACTTGCGGGTATTTGAAAAGGAGACAGATTCATGAGAAATTTTAGTGTGTAGACAAACTTTGGGACCTAAAGGTACGTGCATCTTTTCTCTTTTTCATACTCCTCGTATGTTCATTGTTGTTTACTTGAGTATAGAAACGAAGCAACTTGCAAAAGCTAACATCAGTCAAAGTTTTGCTTCTGTTTTAACATGTAAATGATTTTCGTGCCTCACTAATTATTTTGTTACATTTAGAATCTACCAGTAAATTATGATCTATCATGACAAAATAGTAAAGCCAAAGTCACTAGATTATGATGAAAGAAGGTGCAATTACACCTCTGGTTACCTTATTATGGTTCATTTTTTTCATTATCCATTTTTTGAAGTTTAACTTTTTTTCATTTCTTAATTTTTTAACTTGTCATTTTGTCTAAAAAGAAATTCCAATTGGTGAATTTTCAATAAAAATCAATTATGGTGATAAATTTATGGTAAGCAAGGGTAAACAGTATATGAAAAGCAAAAATGAAATTGTTAAAAATTGTGATGGGAACTTATTGTCCATATTTGAGATCCACGATATGCTGAAAGATATAAGAGTACGTGGATAGAAAGAGTTGTATTATTGTGTGGCACGGTATGGGCTGACAAAGAGATTGAGGAATCTGAAAACTGACAAAGATGTAGTTGCAATAGTAAAAATGGTAAATGATACGAGATATGTGAAAGTGTTTGTGGAGTGCATCGACATCAGGGACTAAGTTGGTGACGAGAGTAGCAGTGTATGTGGAGATGAGCCTCAGACTTCTTCTAAAACTATAGAGGACGAAATTCTTAGTAATTTGGCTTTGGTTGTTGCTGATGGGGATGCTTATAATGGGTGCAATGAGGAGGAAAAAATGTTATACAATGATTTGGAAAATGAGGAAGATGTTAAAGATTTTGAGGACAATGAGTTCGAAAAGGAGGAGGAAGACGATGATGAGGAGGATGAAGATTTAAAAGACACTATGTTGGAAAATGACAAAGGAAATGATGATGATGGTGTGGAGCAGACATGTGTTAATGTCAACAGTAATGAAGAAGAAGGAAGTGAAGGTAGTTTGGACAATGTTGTTGATTCAGGAGTTGGTAACTTACCTTTGGAGTTTAGCATGACTTTTAGTTCATTGACAAAGATCAAAGATATTGTAAAGGAATACGCTTTGAAGCATGGTTATGAGACTCGATTTGTGAAAAGTGAGAAAATAAGAATAGGATCAGTATGTAAGAATGATTATAAGTGGGTGCTGCATGCATTCAAATTAAACAGCAAACAAAGTTTCAAAATAAAGACACTCAATAATGTGCACACATGTCCACGAATCGTGCAAAATAGGCTGCCTACATTAAAGTGAGTAGCTCAACATTACTTAATGAAGTTTAAGAGCCAATCAAATTGGAAGATTCCTTTCATTATTAAAATTGTGCAAAAGGAATTAAACTAACCATTACATCGATCTTGGCTTACAAAGCTCGACGCAAAGCACGGTTGAAAAATGATGGTGATGCAGAGAGCAATACAAACTTTTATGGCATTATGCAGCTGAGATTTGCAAGTCCAATCCTGGTAGTACATTTGTTGTTGAATTACAGGAGGTGCCTCCATCAACATCGCGTAGATTCTGGAGAGCTTAAATGTGCTTATGTGCATATAGAGACAGATTGGTAACTGCGGGAAGACGGGTGATTTGTTTGGATGAATGTCATTTGAAAGGACAGTGTGTAGGACAACTACTTGCAGTTGTACCGATCGATGGAAATGATAGACTATATCCAGTAGCATTTGCGGTCATGGAGAGTGAATGCAAAGACTCGTGGAAATGATTTCTACAACAATTGATGAATGACATACAAAAGGTCTAGCGAATTAACATGGACTTTTGTTTGTGATCAACAAAAAGTATTACAAATATTTTTTTTTACATTTGTATTGTATTTGCAACAATATGTAAATTTGTTATTTATATCTATTCTCTTTTCATTTTGCAGGGGTTGGTTCCTACTCTCGAGGAGTTAATGTCTTATCATGAGCATCGATTTTGCTTCAGACACTTATACAGCAATTTCAAAAATAAGTTTCCTGAGAAGATGTAGAAGGAAGTCCTATAGAAAGCTTCAATGGCGACCACTTCAAATGTATTCGAGCAGAAAATAAACAAGTTAGCAGTAATGGACAAGGCAGCTTACACAGTTTGGTGTAAAACATCTTTAAAGTATTGATCGAAGCATGTCTTTAGTCTGATTTCGAAATGTGATATGAGGCTTGACAACAAGTTTTTAAATGCTTTGATATTACCTGCTCGAGACAAGCCTATTTTGACCTTATTTGAGATGATAAGGAAATATTTACTGGCAAGAATACTACAGAAGCAAAGACAAATGTAAGAGTGCACGGGATTACTATGTCCCTGCATATATATATACTTACAAAGTTGGAATATGCTTCAAGAAACTGGTTCCATATAGTTGCAGGAATGAACCAATTCGAGGTCTCAGACAAAAATGAGCAATATATCGTGGACTTGAATATTTCAAATTACAGTTGCTTTGCGTGGACTTTAACTGAAATTCCTTGTGTCCATTCAATCCCTACATGACCTTTACCATAGACAAACCTTCATAGATATGTATTCCTATTACATTGCTCCAGTTAATGGGATGAATATGTGACCAAAGATTGTTTCACCTACAATCCTCTCACCATTAGCAAGAAAACAGTCGGGTAGACCAAGGAAGAAGAGAATTAGAGACGTCGATGAGCCTAAAAGTAGCATCAATGTATATAGAAAGATTATAGTAATGAGATGCACTAAGAGCAGTGATGTGAGACATAATGTTAGGAGGTACGAATGATTAAATTCTAATACACCTGGACCGACTACTAGTACCGATAGAAGAAGAGGCAGAGGAAGATGCTGAAAAAGAGAAAGAGGAAGAGGCCGAGTGGGTGGCAGAGGAAGAGACCAAGAGGTCTAAAGATAAAGAGGAAGAGGAAGTAGTACCAATGTATTTTGTGTCTTTTTTTTTTTGTTTCTGCTTTGGTACTTGCACAGTTTTCTGCTCAATAAGCATAAATTGTGATGACATTTGCTAAATATTTTAAGTCTAAACTTTGAGCATCAACTCCATGGATTTCTCAGAGATTATTGTTCTATCTTTTGTGCTCAACTAAATTGTGAAAAGAAATTAGAATACTAAAGTTAGATAATTTTTCTTGTTGTCATGTTATTCTGATTAAGTGTTATTGAAATATGAAAATCTATTTTTTGCAACATTTTATTTGTCATATCAATTATGTTTGATCTAATGTGTCATGTTTCCCTTAACTAATAGGAATTTCATGAGTATTTGTTGTATTATCTTTTTTAGTTATCCAGGTTG
>CM039528.1:12899226-12911557 GCA_022433055.1 Begonia peltatifolia
AAGTGTTATAAATATTACAAATTTTCATATTTTCTTACCATAATGTGGTAATGTGGTGCATACGTGGTAAAAGTTTCAAGTAAATCCAACATTGTTTGATATTTTTTAAAATAGTTCTAAGAATGACCTCGTTATTTAACTCTATTTTATAAACTAATTTTACAAAACTATTAAACGATATTAGATTTATTTGAAACTTTTATCACGTGTACCACATTATGAAAAAGTATTCTGAAAATTGTCATGATTTTTTAATACACGTATGATTTATTATAATTGTTTTACATCTATTTTATAAAATATTTCATTAAAATTACAATAAATTGTACCAATGTTATTAAATCACGAAAATTTTCAAATTATCTTCCCATGATGTGGTTAATATATGATGAAATTTTCAAGTAAATCTAATATTTTTTGATATTTTTAAAAATTAATTTATAAAAGATGGGTAAATAGATAACATATGTCCGTTCTAAGGCATAAACAGTAAACAGACGGGGATCGACCCTCCGTCAGAGTTTAATTTGTTAGATTTTTATAATTTAAGATTTACATTGTTAGAATTTATAGTTTAGAATTTTTTTAAAAAAAAAATCTATAGTTTAAGGTTTTATTTAAAAAACAAAAACTCAAAATAAAATAGTAAAGAAGAAACTTTTTAATTTTATTAATATATTAAATGAAAATCATTAACTACACAAACTACTATATATAACATAATCAAATAGGAAATTTGTGAATTTCTTAACTGCACGAAATCTATCTTTAATTTGAATAAATTGCTATGAATGTCTCATTAAATTATCGAATATTAATTAATTTTAGTGCATTAATCATAGTCAAATTCTTACCTTTTAAAGCAAAATAGACTTACCATGTTGAGTCAAATTAATTGAATTTTTTATAATTATAATAAATTACAATAAATATATATTATACTTCCCATTCTACTATTTCCACTGCTTCCGAGTGACCGGAAAAAACAGTGAGAAGATGAACACAGGGAAGACAAGGAAGGTTCTTCTCCTTCTCTGCGCTGCTCTCCTTCTCACGCCCTTGTCAGGTAAAACCTCCATCTTTTTCTCCAGCCTACAATTCTGCATTGTCTAATCTTCCGCTAAACAATCTTCAAAACTCTTGGGGATGGTCCACGCCATTCCAAATTCGTAAATATGTACTACCCATGCATGCACGTACGTAAATAAATTCATCTATATTTGATCTTTGTTTGCGGGGAGTTCTCCCGTGCTCTTAGAACAATTTCATCTTTTTTAGGTCAGAGTCTGTACGAATTTATATTTGAATTAGTCCAAAACACGTTGTATTAGGTAGAGAGAACGAATCTATTTATAATCTACTCAATTTTTCAGTATTTCAAACGATGTAGGATTGAACACCCCTACTTGTATAAATTGAGTTCTCGTAATCAACAAACTCTTAGGTCTATGTATACGTGGACGTATGTACGCGTATAGATGGATGTATTTTAATGCATAACATATAATATTTTGCAGGACTGAAGGATAGTGCTAAACCCTACGACTACACGTCCAGTGTCGAGGCAAGAAGTCAAACATGGAAAAGCAATTAACTTTTAATTAATTTTACTTAATCTAATTCTTTTTTATAATTAATTTTATTTTCAGTGTTTGGGAAACCCTCCAAAGCCTCAATACGACGGAGGAGTGATTAGAAACGCAGAGTTCAACGAGGGGTTAACTGGTTGGAGGGTGTTCGGAAGATCAAAAATTGCTCAAAGAGAATCAGACGGCAATAGATTCATCGTGGCCCACACCAGAAATCGATCTTACGATAGTTTTGCTCAAAAACTTCACTTGGAAAACGACAAGTTGTATACTTTTTCTGGTATTTCCTCTTTTGCCCTTTCCTCTTAACCACCTCTCATAGTTCATGTCTTAAGGGATCTTTGGGCATGTGAAATGGCAGCTTGGATTCAAGTAAAGGAAGGAGATGAGGTTGACGTGAAAGCGGTTTTCAAAACAAGAGCCGGGTTCGTGCATGCAGGAGCCGTTATGGCTCGGTCCGGCTGCTGGTCCATGCTCAAGGGTGGCCTTAGGGTCGAGTCGTCTGGCCCGGCACACCTGTACTTTGAGGTATTTTTGCTCTCTCTCTCTCTCTCTCTCTCTAAATATTCAGTAAACCATCTCAGTTCTCTAAGTCTATAACAATTAACATCTGCAGAGTAAGAATACATGGGTCGAAATCTGGGTTGACAGCATTTCCTTGCAACCATTCACCCAAGAACAATGGAGAGCTCATCAAGATCAAAGCATTGAGAAGGTAGCAAACTTAGAATAAATATTCATATGATGAATATATTTGCTTGAAAGTTTGAGCGTCGTGTTGTATTATCTTTACATGCGGCTAGTGTACATGTATTGGCATACGTATAATTTATGTATCCGTCAGACATGCACAAAGTCAGCTATCCCGTTTTGCATACCACGAGAACATAAACATCGTATCAAATGAAATATGATATGCCTGAAAATGCAGTAAGATTAATTAAATTTGGTAACAGGTACGTAAGAGAAAGGTGAAGATTGAAGCAGTAGACGCAAAAGGAAAACCTCTGGCGAACGCAAAAATCATATTTCAACAAAAGCGAATGCGTTTTCCATTTGGAGCTGCAATTAACAAGAACATCCTCTCCAATGGCGGATACCAGAACTGGTTCACGTCCAGATCATTCACCGTCACCACCTTCGAAGACGAGATGAAATGGTACTCCACAGAAAACTCCCAGGGCCACGAAGACTACTCCGTCGCCGACGCCATGGTTCAGTTTGCCCAACAACACAATCTTGCCGTTCGAGGCCACAACATTTTCTGGGACGACCCATCTTTCATGCAGGGATGGATCAAATCACTCTCTCCAGCCGACCTCTCTCGGGTGATGTATTGTCTTTTAATTTTAAAATGTAACTTGAATTTCGCTGTCTTGAAAAACTCAAAAACTTAGCTTTGGTTGGTTTTCTATCAGGCTTGTCAGAAAAGGCTAAACTCCATTGTTGGAAGATACAAAGGTAAAGTCATGGCGTGGGACGTTGAAAATGAGAATCTCCACCATTCTTTCTTTGAAGACAAACTAGGGCAAAGCACTTCCGGCATGTTCTACAATTGGGCTCTAAACGCCGACGGATCGACTCCGTTGTTCATGAATGACTACAATACAATCGAAGAAAGCGGAGACGCAGAGTCATCTCCGTCGCGATATGTCCGAAAGCTTAACGAGATCCGAAACTACGGCGGAAATAACAACGCGAAGCTAGCAATAGGGTTGGAGTCACATTTTATGAAAGCTCCTAACATGGCATACATAAGATCAGCAATCGACACGCTCGGTGCTACCGGATATCCGGTTTGGCTGACGGAAGTCGACGTCCAAGGCGGATCGAACCAGGCGAGTTACTTGGAGGAGGTTCTTCGGGAGGCAATTTCGCATCCGAAAGTGAGTGGAGTTGTGGTGTGGGGAGCATGGAGACCAGAGGGTTGCTATAGAATGTGTTTGACAGATAATAACTTTCACAACTTAGCAACTGGTGATGTTGTGGATAAGCTGTTGAGAGAGTTTGGAAGAAGTAGCTTCTCTGCTACAACTGACTCTAATGGCGTGCTTCATACTCGTCTTTTTCATGGAGATTACGAAGTTGAAGTCTCTCACCCGGCTCTCAATTCCTCCATAGCTAAACCCTTGGCCGTTGCTCCGGAAGAACAGACGATGCTGGTTCTTCGAGTCGACGAGGCCGCCTGAGCTTTCTTCTTCCCTTCTCTGATTATCCTTTTATTAGATTTAGTTCATCACCTTCCTCAATCTATCTCACTTTTCAAAACCCTAGTTCGTTAATTTTTATTTATTTATTTATTTATTTGTGGGTCTCTTTTATTCTCTTCAATTTGCGTTGCATACACAGACTAAAGTCTTGAACCTAAATTTGATGCTGAGTTATCAATGACAATGAAGGCAGAGATAATTATTATTTTTAAACAAATTTGCAATTGTCAATATTATTATTAATTTATTTGTTAATATCATATTTTTCACTTAATAATACGTTTAGGACTTTGGTTTTTCTATTACGGAAAAAAAGAGACCAAAACACGATATCAATTAATAATTTTAAAGAATAATCAACTCATCGTTTCATATTATCAGAATTAAAAAAAAAAAACATGTTAAGATATGTTAGGTGGATCGTGTCGTATCATTGTCGCAACTGAAATCTTTTATGCATGAACAAAAAGCACGAATATAATTTTCAATTTTGAAACAATATAAGTTTAACAAAATTGGATTCTCGATATAAAAAAAAAATATAGATGAATGTACATAGACGTTGATATTGACCGATATTCTAGTCCTTTTTTTAACGAATCTTAAATTAATTTTGAAATCGTGAGATAAAAAATAGACAAAGTTTAAAATCGAATTAAAAATGATCAGATGTGTTAGAAATTATGATAAAACACATTATTGAGTGAAAAACGTGATACATATGCATTCGTTACCATAAAGTTTTTTATTATTCAATTTTATTTCTAGGATGGTATGATATGATAAAGAGTGGTTATAAAGGATATGCTAAACAATTGTAATTAATTTAAGATTTACCTCGTATGGTGTCCAGACCCATAAATCAGCATTGCAATTATTTTTCAGGCGAACTGGTGCTTTGTTTGCGTCACCCGCCTCAGTCATGGCCCACGGTCCTTTTCTTTGCTGTTGTTTAGTGGCTCGGAACACGAGGGGAAGTCCTTTTTCTGCGAAGAAGATGAAATTTCTAGTCTTTCTTTGCAATCTGTATGAGCTGATGGGAGATTACAGTGGAACGTTGTAAGGACGCGTTCTTCTTCCGTATCTGTTCTTCCTTTTAGCGAGGATGCTGGGTTCAGGTTAGTAGTCCAAGGGTCTTGGTGATTTTTTATTTATTCCGTCCTATTTTTGTTCTTATTTTTCGGTTTCTACTTTCTTCGTTTCATGAATTTTGATGTTATTGTTCTTAGTCGTGGATTGGGAAGAGGAAGGTGCTGAAAACTAACTGGTAATATTTACTAACTAGTATCTGTTCTAATGTCGGATTTTATCTGTTTGATTTTGGTACCGAGCTCTTTCAAAATTAGTTTCACAATCTTTTCTAATTGTAGAGTAGTTAAGTGAAGTGAATGGAAGATTTACGTTATAAGATGACGGGGTTTTGAGTATGATACTTCAGATGATAGTAAATAGAAAACCAAAAAAGAAATGAAACTTCGAATGATTTTACCTGATATTTTTTAGCCTGCTTACATATTCTTTACCTATAAAACAAAAGGCTGTCACATCTTCTCAGCACATGCCATTCATAATGTGAGTCTACTGTTGCAGTAAGCATTTTTGAGTTATATGTTGTTGGGTTGAATCACCTCTTCCCCCATCATCATCTGTTTTCCATGGAAAGCATAATAATTTTTGAAAGAAACTTTGATGAATCTTTAAGGCTTTGACGATCATGAATCATTCTTTGAAGCACAAAAAAGTTTATGGTTTTTCCCTTGAAATTATACTTTTAATAAAAGTGCTTTACATGCATCTACATGCCTAATTTAGGTGTTTTAAAATAGACTCTGCTGCCATTGAATGTTCGTATTGCAGATTTTGGTTTGCATGAAAAACATTTTACCTTTAACTAGAAGAATAATGAAAAGAAATTAACTTAATAAGACAACTTTATAGCATCTCTACTTGTACATTCAAACAATCATACCTTGAAACATGTTTTCTGTTCTTGTCTGTGTAATCATTAGATTTTTTTTAAAAATTATTATTGATGTATCTTGCCAGGTTTGCGGCATCATTTCTTTATTACTTTTTCTTAAATAGTCGAGTAATCTCCCTCTCCTCTATTCTCCTTTATGTAACTGTTTTATGGATTAATAATTATTCGGAAAATAGTTAGCAAGCATGAACTTTGGATTACTACATCTTTATTAGCTCATTTTATATTATTTACCAATTCTATAGGCTAAAATTTCACTGCAGCTTAGTGTGTGGGGTATAGTTAAATTAGATAAAAATTGTAAAATTTTGTGGAATCACAATTTTCCAGATAGGAATGGGTCATGGTTCTGATCCTGAAAGAGGAACCACTTTCTCAGATTTGTAAGGAACAAAGTTGTGTTTTTGTGAATTGGAAAACATCACGATTTTCAAAATTTCTATTCCTCTAGACTATGCTCTTTCTGTCTTTACAAGGTTAACATACCAATACAAATTTTATGTAAAAATCTTAGAATAAGTTAACATATGATTACTTGAATGACGCTATTAAATTAATTTTCCACTAATACTATCATCTTCTAAATCAACATTATCCACAAGGTCGTGAGTCGTCCGACTTCTCCAAAGTCCACGCTAAATATTTTCCTGCCTATCCCACGATATGATCTGATTTCAAACTAATTGGATGATGCATGTTGGCCACCATAGTCCAAATGACCTCATTCAATGCCCAACTATCACAATCCTACTTTTTGAGGGACTAGAATTGGACAGTGCGACACTCATTGCCTTACAAATGCAATGAGTTAGCTTATAATGCATGCCACCGACATCGGTTGTTCACTATGTTAGAGCGGGTTTTGTGTCTAACGAGCGAACAAACAAGATTAATTGAAAAGAGTATCTTGAGACTAGTGAGCATGAAAAGAGTTTTTGATAGAAAATAAGAGGGTAGAATTCACTCAAAAAACTAGCTAAAAGAGTGAGGAAATCTCCCTCATATTTATGCATGACCGTTTGCTTTGGTTCTGTTGATGTGAGACTACATCCGCTCATAGTCTAGCGTAATGGGTTTTTTTTTTTCTTTCACGTTTAACTTATTTTAATCCGTTTTCACATCGTATAGATTTAACTCTAATACCATGATAAAAAGTGATAGGGTAGAACTCACTCCAAAAACTAACTCAAAGAGTGAGAGAATCCTCTTCATATTTATGAAGGACCGTTTGCTTTGGTTCTGTCGATGTTCTGTTGATATGGGACAACAATTTTTATGTAAATAGCTGTTTATTCATTGATAACAAATTACATCAGTTGGTAAAGAGTGCGCGTGATACGATAATTCTCTCCTCTAAAGAGGAATTTGCACCATCTCTCCCATGACAACAATTTATATTTTATGGCGGAAAGGAGTCACATCCCAAGAATAGAAAGAGAGGAAATTACAATCTAGTACGAAAATAGAAATAACTCTACCCCAACAACATTGACGGTCAGGGACAATATGTCCTAAACAAGTCCGGACTCTAACCCCAGCTCACCAAGTTTTATGATTTAGCCTGCAACATTATTGCAGGTCCACCCATGTCAAAAGAAAACCATTCTCCACCAACTTTTCAACCCAATCCAGGTAATAATAGTTATCTTCCGTCTCTAAATCTCCAGCCCATCTCTCATTTACCAATTTAGGAGCCTATCTTTCCTGGACTAATTGTTCAGCCCAACCATCCTTCAACAATTCCAAGTCTGGCACAGGGGAAGATAACACTAATTCTTTTTTAACTTTCCAGCCCATCACGTTGTTTTTTTCATAATCTAGTATCCAAATTACCAGCTTTCCCACCAAATAGTTGAGAAAAATTGAGGAAGTTGTCTAACCCTGTGGAAAGACTCATAAGCCGCCATCTCTCGCGGTAGCTGTTGACCTGATAAACTATATCTCTTCTTCCCTTCACGACCAATGTTTCATTGGAGAACCTGCGCCATCGACAGACAACAAAAATACAGCCACCACACTAGAAACACCACACGTCAGGAAAATTCCATAGACTTGAAATTCATAAAACAGAGCAAATGTTAATAGAGTAATCTTCGTAATAATCCCATGTTCTTCTCTTCCTTCCTCTTATATTCCTCTCCTTTTGGTAAAGTCTAAGATGCCTTCAACTACCTCGGAACTAACTTGTCTAACATCATTATAAAATAAAACCACCATCACTGCAAAACACACTCTTAGTAACATTATTTCCCTCCATTCTTGTAATATTTATTGAACAAACCTTTACTTGAGGGTGCTAGTGCATCATCACTCTCTCCCTCTAGAATGACCTTGCCTTCAAGGTCAAAATCAAGGTAGCAAAGACACATGCTCGTTACAGGTTCCCACTTGGCCTCCTCGAGAGATTGACATGACCATTTATATTTCTTTCTTTTTCTCTTATATCTCTCTCCTCTTGCTGAAGTTGAAAGGTGTAAATATTAAAAAAGATCAATAATTCCCTAATTAAAGAGGATTTGATTTTTTATTGGATTAGTACTTAGTTTCTTTAAGAATTAATTTTTTTATTTATATTTTAATTTTGTGTATAAATGTATCCACTATATGAATGAAATATTATGAAAAATTATTTCATCTTTCTTTTTACCATGGTATAATAGCAGTTTATCAATTTTTTCAACCCTAGTGAGTAATAAATTTTTTCTTCATCATTCTTTTTTATGAGCAATAGATTTTTTTCTTCGTTATTCTGTCATAGTGAGTAGAGGTCTGAAATTAGGGCTACAAGGAATTCTAACCGTCACAATTGGTTGCCAGAGTTTAGACCATTGCCGTCGTTGTCTCGTCGTTTCATCAATTGCAATTCTTCTTTGTTTTTTTTTTTTTTAGCGACAATTGTTTTGGCCTCCATTGCTCTTCGGCTATTTGATTCACAACACGCCAATTCCGTTTGGTTGATTATGTGTTCGCAACATATCAGTTGTCCGTTTGGTTGATGTATGATTCTGTTTGGTTGTTTATGTCCACCATTCTCTTCACTTGTTCCTATCGATTGCTCTAGTGAACAAATTGTTGAAGGAACTCCTTTGTTGAAGTGTTCTACCCTTTTCTGAAGATTAGGTTTTCCTGGTTGCTGTTTTACTTTAGTGAGCCTGTTTGAGATTGGGTTTTGATGGATCTGTTTTAGAATCCCCAATTGTGTGGTTCCTTATTGATTTTCTCGTATCAGCAAAATTATGGTGTGATAATCAATCTACTCTTCATATGTCTCAAATCTTGTGTTTCATAAGCGTGTAACCAGTTGGACATGATTGACATTAATGCTCAAACTTGAGGGACACTGTTAAAAGGTACAAATATTACGAAGGATTAGTGCATCCCTAATTAAAGGAGATTTGATTTTGTATTGAATTAAGAATTAATTTTCTTAAAAATTAATTTTTTTATTTACATTTCAATTTTATGTATAAATGTATTCACTGTATGAATAAAATATTAGAAAAATTATTCTCTTCGTCCATCTTTTTAATAGCTGACATATAAGTCCCCTTCGACTACCTTCTAACTAATTTGTCAGATATAATTACAAAATAAAACAACCATCAATTCACTCTTAATAATATGATTTCCCTCTCCTCTTATAATATTTACCAAACAAACATTTACTCGAAGGTGTTCGGGCATCACAACCATGGAGATGGCCATCTGCCTTTTCTCAGCCAACCTCCGAAACCACCCTATGTGGTGGCAATGGCATCCACTCGGCAGAGAGAAGGCTGTCTGTGCTCGGCCTTTTCGCACGATGTTTTTTTGGGTCGTGAAAGGGGGCATAACAACGGTCCTCTACTACTCATGTTGGCCTAAAAAAATTGTTGGGACTTCCTAAGGGAGAGGTATAGTCTATAGATAGCACGGGGTGTGCTCGTCGGAGCCGTCACCTACCCTCGTCAGAAATTCAGTCGATGAAGATTTCTTGGTAGAGTTGTCTCCTCCCTTCGATGGCGCTTCTTTGGGCGAACCCCAGTTCAGGAATCTTCCCTAGTATGGCTTCCAGTGAATCACAATCAGTCAACGAGAGTTTTTGATAGGCAATGGTGACCTAATGCTAATTAGGTTTAGGAGGATAATTTGAGTATTATAATTAGTATAGTTTATTATAAATAGGAGAGTGAGTCAAGAGATTATTAAATATTGTCTATAAAAAATATTCTCTAAAAAAGTCTACTTTCCAAGCGAGTTGCACATGATGTTTTCTAGGCTGTTGTTCTGACGGATCTGCGCCTTTTCTATTTTCTGTTTTGTGTGTTGTCTCAGTCGTGTTATTTCAATGAAGTTGTTTAATGCTCATCTTTGTCAACTTCTGACTAAATATTTTTTCAATGAAAATCTTTTCTTAACTAATTCAATAAATTACATGAAAAGTAAATAATGATTGAGAATATTATCATGAAAAGAGAAAAACAAGTAGGATATCTAATAAGAAGGGGCATTCTGAGGATTGAGCTTGAGATATGTTGCAAAACTAGAGAAAAAGAAAAACAAGTAGGATTTCATTTAAGAAGGGGCATTCCGAGAATCGAACTCGGGACCTCTCGCACCCAAAGCGAGAATCATACCACTAGACCAAATGCCCATCTCTGGACAATTGACTCGCTCGTCCTTTATTGAACATCTTATTGTATGTTTTTTTTTTGTTGGTTAAACTTTTCTCTCTCTTCAGATTTATGCGTTTTTCTTTTCTGTGTTGTGTTAGTTAGCCTATTAGAATTTCCATTGCATATAAAACTTTTTTGTATTGAATTTGCATTTGTACAAAAACAATATACAAAATGGATTCCATATGCATGAGTATTTCTCTGGTATTATTGTTTTATGAAACACTGTAGACTTTGGATACAAAGAATCAAACACCACTAGACCAAATGCTTACAAATTTTCATTCATAATGTTCGATTATTATTTAAGGTATTCACTTAGAGTTTGCTTAATATTTTTTTCTTCCATCTTATTCTCTAGTGTGCCACTTTTTATGCTAGTTGCAGTTTGAGTGAAACTCCTGCTCCCTCGTGTTTTATCTCTGGGAGGATTTATAATTCAGATTTTAGAATTCCTGAGCTTGGATTCATAGGTAATTCCTAGGTGAGCTTTTAAAAACTTTGCATTAATTGCTCCTGAACTTGATTAAGTGTTGACCCTTAACTAATCAATGACCATGTGCTTGTCAGTCATGTGCAGCCTTCTGTGTCATTTATTATATACTTTAATTGCCTCAAAGTCAGATTGTGACATAAATTTTTTGAAAAATAAAAAAACAGTCAACTATATGATTTAGTTGCCTCAAAGTCAGATTCTGACAAATTTTTTGAAAATAAAAAAAACAGTCATCGAACTAAGTGTGCTAAATTAAGATGGGGCATTCCGAGAATTGAACTAGGGACCTCCAGCACCCTAAGCGAGTATCATACTACTAGACCAAATGCCCACAAGTTGGCTTTTTAATGTCAGTCAACCATTGTGATATAAATGGTCATTTTGGTTGGAGATTAGCATTTGGTGATTCTAGTGTTATTCTTTGGATGTGATCCGTGTCTTGGGTCCTCGGAACACATTATGAATCCCTTGAATAAAGGCATAGTTTTATTTACGATGATTTTTTCTTTCTATTTTGGATGTAAACTTCCTCTGTCTTTTTTTTGTCCATGATGTTCAGTCAAGCAAAGTAGAAAATTTTTTTTTCTTCTTTTATTATATTTGAGAAATTTAACAGGGTATGATGCACCTATCTTAAGGCAAGTTGGTTGGTTGTAAAATAATAAATGATGATGAAAGACTAATTAAAAATAATGCAAGCATCTAGTTAAATTGTGTAATTCAAATGAATTTACAAATTTTACCTGTCTCAATGAGAATGGTACCACTCTAGCCAATTTAAATTTAGGGGTAGTTGAGGGGGTTACTGATATTTAGTTGCTCAAGTGACTTCTTTTATGACTTCTTACATGAAGATGCTATTAATGTCATCATCGTATTCTTTGCTAAAGTGGGAAGTAATCTACAAAGAAATGGGTTAGAACAATCTGTCAATCTATTTCATCTTAAGATAGTTTATGCTGTGTATTTTTCAAGTCGGGGTTTTAGGAGTACAAACGAAAGCTTACAAAATTTGATTGATGGTCTTGATATGAATTTGGCAACTTGTTTTTACTTATTTCGATCCAATATCTGGATGGAAGCACTTGTTAAATCTATTATTTCATTCGAAACATGGTTAGAATGTAAATCCCCTATGACTCACCCCTACAATCGTCGCTTGATTCTTGAAGTAAGCAGTCTTCAATGCCAAGGTCAGATTCTTGTTTTAATGAGAGCATATGAAAATCAAAATCAAAAACTCTACTTGATGAAAAGGACTCAACAAATTCAATTCTCGTACCAATATTTCATATTTGTAGTTTCGGAGATTAAAAACATGAAAGTTTGGGGCATTCCGAGAATCGAACTCGGGACCTCTCGCACCCAAAGCGAGAATCATACCACTAGACCAAATGCCC
>CM039528.1:12916567-12956276 GCA_022433055.1 Begonia peltatifolia
ACCGCCTAGTTTTAATCTAATTTTCATTCAGCCAAAAATCTAAGGGAAAGATTTTACTAATCTTCCGACCCAATCTTCAGTAGATGTCAGCAAATTTATCTGGAGCCTAGATGGTATCTCGTGATACCCCTCTGAAAGATTGCAGTCTATAGCTTTTAATTGAAAGTAGCAGTTCATGAAAGTTCCTCTTCCCCAGAAAAGCACAAAAAAACTGTAAAACTAAATTATTGAAGTCCTTTATGCCCCCCCCTTTTTCTCAGTCAAAAACTAAAAGTTACCGAACTTGAGAATAATTTAAGTGTTGCAGTTTCATCTTCAAAAAAAAAAAAAAAAAGAGCAATACCTGCAGTAAATTTCTCTGGAGCTCCTCTATTTTCTTTTGAAGAGCTACGCCAACATTTCTCTCTAATAAATGTCTCTCTTCCTGCTGTGAGAGAAGTAATAGAGTTGCAACCTGAGAAGGAAGACCATGATGAGCAGAACTCCAAAATAGACACATAATAACTCAAAAACAATAACATAGCTATTATGTTTGAACAAACAAATGCTTTCACTCGAAGAAAAACGAAGTGTTTAGAGGAGAAGCACAAAGCAATACCTTCTCTTGCAGAGCCTGGGTAAGCGCTTCAGAGGTATCTATCTTTCTATCACCCACTGCTAGTACACCGGGACCACATCTCTGTAAATGTCAAGAAAAAGAAGGTAACACATTATCTTCCATCTCATTCATTTTGATCACGTAGTAATTTCTTTTTGATGAGATGCGACAACCACGTGGCAGTTTCACCATATACTATATTGCCCCAACACCTCTAACCTCAATGAGAGAAGTCAATTCTCCGAATGATACTACTACCTTTTTTAGAAGTTATTTTCAAACCACGTGAACATTTTTTTTATCAGTAAACAAAAGCTTCTATTAAAAAGAATGACCACAAGAACTGAACTTACCTCGCCATCGATACTTATGTGAACATCTCGAAAATCATCTTCCTCAGGTTTCTGATCTCTCCTAAAATCCCTTGATTTTTGAAGTTGACTCCCATCGAATAGTTCATTATTTTCGCCAATGTTATTGATGATTGAACTGATATGGGATTTTCCTTCGTCAAGTAAATTCATAATATGAGCTCCATACTGAGAATGATACTGGCGTAGCTCTGAAATCTTGCTCTTGACCAGTTCAACCACAAGGATCTGTAGTGTGAATCAGAGAAACATTTATGGTACCAGAATGGAATGAAATCAATTCCTCGGGAGTTTGCATAACTTACTTGCTTCTTTTCCAACTCACAAACTTTCTTCTTCAAATGGTTTTCAATTTGCAAGCCCTACATACCAAAAAAAAAAAAAAACTGGTAAGTAAAAAATGAACTATGCTTTTCTTCTTTTCCTGGATTTTACCCATAAAAGTTAGAGAATCAGCAATTTAGTTAAAAGATACAGATGGCGTCCGTACCATTCGTAGCTTATTCTGAAGATTATCTACAGATATCTTCATTGTCTCTAACCTTTCTTCCAAAGAACTCTGTCTAAAAAGAAATTTTTCCAGTTGCATGCCAGAAATATAATTATTAATGAAAATGCAATAGAACAGCTTTTTTTCCAGGGAAAATTTATAATGGATAAATTTCTAGAAAAAAAAAATGCCAATCTTACAATGTACTTAGATGTGGAAGTGTCATTATAGCTCCACTCAGCAGAATCATGTAAAAGACAAGCGCATTTATTATCCCAACTTGCATCATCAGATCCGTTGAGAGGTTGTTGCCTGATCTCATAAAACTTGTCAACCACCTAACATTGAAAAAAATGACGTTAAAATTCTGAGAAGCAAAATCGGCAGGTTTAGCTCTGGAATTCCACATAGATATTCCTCCATTGAGAAGCAGAAAAAAGTTATTCACTTATGTCAAACAATGGAATGGAATAACCAATTGAAAGTCTTGACTCTGTTTTCCATAAAAAGAAGTTTGTTTTGATAAATCACTTGACACTAAAATTAATTAAAATCAGTCAGAGTTAGTCAATTGGTAAGCAACCTTGATAAATCACTTGACACAATTAATTAAAATCAGTCAGAGTTAGCCAAGCGGTAAGCAACCACACGTGGCTACGAAACTATTGTTGATTGGTCACCTGAAGCTAGTAATATTACCACAAATCCCAAAATTTTAAGCTCTTGAGTTAAGGTTGATTTATTCATTTCTTAACACTCAAGCGTGAGCTTTATTTTTAATGGTTTTTCCACGTGAGTTTTTCTTTTTAATTTTGATGGAGTTAAATTGATGAGAGAAAATTAAATTCAGAATACCTTGCTCTGATGTCATGATAACTTGAAATTAATTCAATCATTTATATAACTTCTCAACAACTATAACTAGATTGTACACAATTTTCTTAGTTTCTACAAGAATTAGAAACTAGGAGCTTTGTTTTTTGCTTCCATCATAGTCAATATTAAATGAATTTCTCAAGTGAAAAATGAAAATATTCAAATAAATTCTGACTTCATATCCTAGAATTAATCTTGTTATTTCTAAAAATTTAATTACGTCAATAAAAAAAGATATTGATGCAGTACACAACTCTCACAACTCATGGCCCACACCAATGGCTTGGGACATAATAAAATACTTGCATTAAATTATGGTTTATAATAATTGTTTCCTTAAATATATTATTTCTGTAATTTAGGTTGTTTTTAGCCATCTCTTTCCTTACAAGAAACAAGATGCGCTAGGTAGAAGTGGAGAGAAGTAAAACCGAGACCTTTGGAGCATTTTGTGAATTTATCTGAATTAAATGACTCTTGGACGGGCTACACCTAAGACCTTTGAAGTTTTTTTTTTTTTTGTTACTATTAGAGCTTAATCACTTTACGTACTCATTGTTTAAAAGTATATATACATGTATAAAACCTACTAAGAAAAGGAAAAAATAACATAAACTAAGAAATAAAATAAATACATATATATAAAATACAATTCTATCTCAACACTCCCTTTAAAGTTGGAGCAAAATTGTCAATCATGCCAAGATTGACTAGAAGATTTTCAAATACTTGCTTGTAGAGCCCTTTTACGAGGATATATGTTAGTTGTTCAGATGTAGAAACATATGACATACAAATCTCCTCTCTTTCAAGTCTCTCTTTAATGAAATGATGACCAATCTCCATATGTTTTATTCTGTCCTATTGCCCTGGATTATGAGCAATACTGATAGCTGACTTATTATCACAAAACATCTTCATTGACTCATCAGTCTCGATCTTTAGTTCTTTTAGAATACTTTTAACCCAAATAATTTCACAAACTCCTTAAGTCATTGCTCTGAACTCAACTTCAGCACTGCTCCTTGCCACAACATCTTAGTTTTTGCTCTTCCATGTCACGAGGTTGCCCCATACAAACGTGCAATGTGCTGATGTAGATCTCCTGTCAATTTCAGATCCTGCCCAATCTGCATTTGTAAACACTTCAATCTGTTTGTTGTTATTTTTCCTTAACACAATGCTCTTGCCAGGACTTCCTTTAAGGTAATGGAGAATTTTATAAACAGCTTTGAAGTGACTTTCAGCTGGACAATGCATGAACTGACTTAATAAGCCAACAACAAATGCAATGTCAGGTCTCGTATGAGCTAAGTAAATCTATTTTCCAACCAATTTCTGATACGTGACTTTGTCCGTGGGCACCTCATTTTTACTTTAATTGAGCTTCTAATTAGAATCAATAGATGTTAAGGCAGACTTGCATTCGAAGAGACTTGTCTCTTTAAGAAGATCGACCACATACTTCCTCTAGGATATCACAATTTCATTATTTGACCTAGCTACTTTCATACCTAGGAAGAACTTGTGATTTCTCAAATCCTTAAGTTCAAACTGACGAGCAAAAAACTTCTTCAATGATGCATGCTCCATCTCATCGTTTCCTATCACAACTATATCAACCACGTACATAATCAAAATAGCAATTTTACCTCCTATTGCGTGTTTATAGAATAGGGTGTGATCTGATTGAGCTTGTATAGTCGTGCTCTTTTACAGCCTTTTGTAAATCTTGCACGAGAATATTGCTCGAGGCCATATAAAAACTTTTTAGTCGGCAGACCTTTCCTGCAACACTCGCATTATCAAATCCTAGAGACACTTGCATAAATACCTATTCTTCTAAATTGCCATTAAGAAATGCATTATTAACATCAAACTGAAAAGGAGCCCCATCCAGATTAGCAACTAGGGAGACCTTGACAGTATTGAGTTTGACAACTAAGGCCAATGTTTCCGCATAATCTAAACCATAGGTTTGAATAAACCATCGAGTTACAAGCCTTGGTTTGTATCTTTCTACCAAGTCATCCAAGTTATATTTGATTGTGAAAATCCACTTGTTGCCAACGAGGTATTTTCCCTTTGGAAGCACTGTCATCTCTCAGTTTCATTATTTTTCAAAGCTCTCATTCCATCTAGAACAGCCTCCTTCCACTTTGGAATAATTAGTGCTTCTTATATCGTTTTTGAAATTTCATCTTTAGTGATGCTAGTGGTGAAGGCTCGAAAATTAAGTGAGAGTTTATGATATGACACATGACGAGCAATAGGATGATTAGTACACTTACGTACACCTTTCCTAAGAGCTATGGGTACACTGAGATCACTTTGGATTGACTCAGAAGTTGTAACATGTTCATTGTCGTCATACTCTAGAGTTGGATCAAGAGGATATAGAATAGAGTTAAAATTACTTGGATCAACACTTAGTTCAGATAATGACACTATTGAAGTAGGCAGTAGATCAATATGTTGTATCTTTTTCCTTCTCGAGTAAACATGAAGTTCAAAGGTGGAAGCCACATTACTCACAGCAGGTTCCACATTTGTCGTCTTGTTTTGGTCAAAATTAAGAATAGATGTAGGCGTAACAATGGTTTCCCAAAACTTATCTTCACTTGTTTTCCTATTCTCTTCCTGAAGAGAAGTTTTTTTAAAAAAAGATTTATTTTCAAAGAATGTGACATCCATACTAGCAAGTATTTTTTCCGACCTCGTATCAAAACATTTGTAGCTTTTTTGAGTACGAGAGAAACCTAAGAAAACATATTTAATTGCCTTATGATCTAATTTATTTAAGTTATGATAATGAATGTGAACAAAACTAATACAACTAAAAACTTTAAGTACTAAATGAGTAAAAAATTTGTTGTGAGAAAAATATGACTATAAAGCTTATAAGGGGGGTTGATAACACAGTACTTTGCTTAGCATCTTATTAATTAGATATACAGCATGAAGTATGACCTCTTCCCAAAATCTTTTAGTTACATTCATAGAAAACATTAGAATTCGAGTTATTTCTAACAGATGTTGATTTTTTCTTTCGACAATTTCGTTCTGTTGAGATGTATCAATACACGAACTATGGTGGATGATGTCATGCTCTACAAGAAACCTACCAAGAATGTTGTTAAAATATTCTCCCCCATTATCAGTTCTAGAAACTTAAATTTGATATTGAATTGAAATGCGTTTTAATCATGGAGTTAAAATTTTTGAAAATTTCTGCAGCTTTACATTTTTCTTTAATGAGGTAAATCCATGTGTTTCTTATATGATCATCAACAAAAGTAATAAACCATTTAGAGCCAGACAAATTTCTAACCCTACATGGTCCCTATATGTCACTATGAATAAGTGAAAAAAATTTAGATGGTATGTATGTTAAAATATGATAAACAGATCACCTATGTTTAGCAAATTGACAAATCTGCACCGAAAGGAACCAATATTTTTATCCTTGAATAACGCAGGAAATAAGTGTTTCAAACAACTAAAGCTTGGATGACCTTCTTTCAAATAACTAAAGCTTGGATGACCAACTCTATAATGTCATAACATAATTTCATTCTCTAAAAGATAAAAACTAGAGGAACGTGATTTCTGAACTTATTTACTCGAGAGATTGTCTAAAGCAAAGTAGTAAAAACCATTGTTTTCTTTAGCATTGTCAATCATCTTCCCCAAGCATTGGTCCTCAAAAACAAAACCAATAAACACAAATTTGATTAGACAGTTTGAATCATAGGTTATTTTGCTAACAGACGAGTTGGACACATGAAGGATATTGTTCAAGGTAAGAGCAGGAGAGACAATGATAGAACCTTTCTCAGCAATTGCAGACATTGAATCATCTGCAATTTTGACTTTTTGATTTCCAAAACAAGAAAAATAGGTTGAAAACATATAAACAAAACCTGTCATATAATCAGTGCTCCTTGAATCAATGATCCAGGGTCGGATTTATCTAATATAACATAAAACACTATTGCATGAGTACCTTTTTGTGCCAGGGAAGATAATGGATTGGATGAGGTAGTAGCAGACTGATGTGAACTCCAAAATTAATACAATTGTTATAGGTTTTCCTTGTTAACGAAAGAATTATCACTAGATGATTGAGATGCTGCTGGTGCTTCATATAAGGCTTGGAAGCCTCCTTTGTTGTCATAAGAGGATTTGTTGGTTTGAGTGAAGTCAGTAGGCTTGTCATGTAGCTTTCAACATTTAGCTTTAACGTGTCCGAGTTTATGACAGAACTCGCAAACTGATCGATCTGAATACTTAGGATACCTCTGAGTAGACTTATCTGACTTAGTGATCATTAACGCAGAGATTTCTGCAATAAGAGGGGTTGACTCATGGCCGAGCATCACCAGTCGACGACTTTCTTCTCTTCCAACTTTAACAAACACCTCACGAGTGCTTGGAAGAGGATCTCGACCCAGTATCCATCCTCACACCTCATCCAAGTCTTTATTTAGGCCTACCAGGAAATCAAATACCCTCTCTTTCTTGACTGTTTTATGAAATAAAGTATTGTCCTTTGCACAGTGCCATTTGTAATCTCAGAATAAATCAAACTATTACCATAGAATTTTGAGATCAGTGTAGTATGTGTTACACTCTTCTCTCCCTGTTTAGCCTTTCTCAATTGAATCTTGATCTCAAAGAGCTGTAATGGATTCCCAAAGTCAAAATAGGTCGCCTTTATAGCTACCCATATATCATTCGTAGTTGGAAGAAAGAGATAGATCCGAGCAATATCTGACTCCATTAAATTCATTAGTTAGGACATGACCATTGAGTTCTCAATCTCCCACCTTTCGTAGCTCTCACTTTCATTTTCACACTTCACTGCAGACCCGGAGAAATAGCCAAATTTGCCCTTTCCTTAAATGAAGAGTTTGACGGACTGATGTCATTGAAGAAAGTTACCCTTATTTAACTTATGAGAGGTAATAGTGAAAATGTTGTTAGAATCACCAATGAAGCTAGTGCCTAAATGTTGTTCTGCCACAGAGAACGAATTGAGACAAGACTCCCAAATTGTTGGCCGAGGTAACATTGGTTCAAATGTTGTTGGAAGCTGCTGAGTAGACTACGAGAGGTATGTCTTAAAATATATGGAGGCAGTTGAAAGACCAACTAAAGAAACACAGTCATGCAACGACTCCTACACAACTATGAGATGGTAGACCGAGGAGGAGGACAGAGCCGGCTGGAGGCTTGACTTGCTATCGCTGACCGAGGAGGAGAACTTTTGTGCGACTGGAGATGGCTCGTCGAGTCTAGAGACTGGAAACCTCGGAGATGCCTCGTCGGACGGCACACGACTAGAGATGACAGAGCCCTGCGACTGAAAATCACGACTGGAGATGGCTCGTCGGACGCGACGACTGTCACTATCACCGGACTGGAGCATTGTTCGTCGGATGACAGCTAAAGTTTGTAGCTAGAGCCGATTTCTGTGAAGAAGAACAAGTCTAAACCCTAGCTCTGATACCATATTAGAGCTTAATCACCTTACTTACTTTAACTTAATCTAGAAAATAAAATAAATAAACATATATATATATATATATAAAATATAATTCTAACTCAACAGTTACAATAAGGCATCTATAAGTACGACTCAGATCTAGATCTAGTTCATCATGATCAAACCAAGCATCTAAAAATTGACAAATACTTCATCGACAAGAAAATAGAGAGTGGAGAAATTTGTACAACGTATATCCCATCCAAAAGCTAGAAAGGAGACATTTTTTACAAAGCTATCTGGCAAGCAGAATTTTGAAGACAATAAGCAAGCTGGGAATGATAATTATTTTCTCTCTAGTGGATATGGACGCTAATCAGGCATGGTTCCATTCCTAATAAGGAAAGATTACTAAAAATTATATTGTACGTGACATAGTGGACGCTAGTCATATCTTAGTGGAATGTCTTGACACTAAGAGGTTGATGCAACTTATAATACCTTTGCCTTTGAGTGGTTTGAAAAGAACTTCACTTTAATATTGTAGTTGAAAAACTTGAGGATGAATTTTCTTCAAGTGGAATGGTTTGATGGAGTACACAATCCATCACTACCCTTAGACTCACACCAACAGCCAGTGACATATTAAAAGATCTACAGTATGTTAGGGTTTGTTATTAATTGTTTCCTTAAATCTACCATTGCCTTAATTTAGGTTTTAATCGTTCCATAATTAATGATTTGGAACTTTATTAAAAAGCTTGTTGTGAGCTCGAGAAAACATGTTCTGAATAATATAATTTTTGAAAATTTCTCAAGTTTTGTTCTCTTCAATTCCTTTTTTGATTTCGAAACAAAATTTCAAATGGAAACGCAAGCCAATAAACAGTTACCTTCTTGAAATTTTCATTATTCTCTTCTTGCTTTGCCAGATTTACTTGTTGACCCGCACTAAATTCCTTCAATTCTAGTAATTCTTTGGAGAGGTCTTCTAACCTGCAACATCATTCATCAATTCTAAGCAAACCGCACAAAGGTGTAACAGTTCTTTAGTGCTATAAAATTATTTTAAGCTATCAATGTAACTTCTACTTGTTCACAGATGTTCTAATAAACATGAGAATCGCCAAAATTCAAGAGAATGACAAGAAAAACTAGGACAGCGAACAATAATATTAAAAGGAAAGAAGGATGGGAAAGGGGAAAAATTACCTCTTTTGCACTTCATTATATTTATCTGACAAAACTTCCTCTTTCTCCTTAGCCTTCTCAGCCTATTATCATCCCCATAACACCTTCAAGTTATTTTCTATTTTTCATGCAGAAAAGTGCTTACTATCATATGAAAAGAAAAAATATATATATATAACTAGCATTCTTTGCACACCTCCATAATGGAATGATCTCGTTCAGCAAAAGCAGCAGCTACACAGCTTTGGAAAAATTTAAGTTGCTTCTCTGCTTCCAGATTCTGTATAACACGATGTGACAACAAAAAAGAAAATTAAATCCAGTAGAGATTGTATCACTTTAAAAAACATCTATACTTTGGCTTGGTACACAAAAGTTAGATCATATCATGATATTAACACAAAAATAAAATAAAATCCTTCCCCATGTGCTAGCTTTTTCGAAGTAGATTGAACGTTTGAACTTAAAAAAAAGCATCTTAATAAAGTAGAAGGTGTTAAGACTTCTTAATTTGCAAAATAGCATGATATTAGCAGGTGTTGTTCATCTAGGTTCTGACAAGGATCAAGTCAGGGGGAGAGAGAGAACCTTTGAAACCTCAGTGTTGTGCAAATCTGCCAGCTGACCCTGGAAATATGAAAACAAACACCACATGAATGCACATCCCCATGCTCGCTCACTATCATCCATTAAGATATGTTTTTATAAGACCTATGATCAATTGAGGTTGGATATCTCACTTTTACTCGGTAGGCTTCCGAGAGCTCCTCTTGAAGATTTTGATTATCTCTATTGTATTTTGTCAACTTCATTTTCAAGTTCTCAATCTCCTGCTCCAAGCTAGCTGTCCTAGTAAAGGCAAAAATTTCAATGAAGTTTATCTTAATTTTCTGATAAATATCCTTCTAGAGAATCAGTCACCTTATCCAACTCCAGACAAATCCTATCTCCCCCAAACCTCCACATCATCACTTATGCAGAAGGAAAAAAGAGAGGAAAGAAGAAGGAAGTCAATAGAAACTAGAACATATCGCTCAGAATATTTTTGTACCTTTGAAAATGCATTTTTGTAGCCACAACTAGGTAACTCGGTCCAGCTTGCTGTATGCATAATTGTTCGATGTCTTTCCTTAGCTCATCCCGCTCTAAAAAACATAGTAATCAGTATTTTATTTTTCAATCATAGATTTCAGTGTTTTTATTAGATACTCTGAATATATGATACAGATACATAAAGTACTAAATACAAAGAGCTGAAATCAAGATATCATTTTTTCAGTTAACTAATGTTGAATTTTAATGCATATTTTTATGCATATCAAGTATTATGTACTTTGAGAGTGTGAAATCAATGTCCTCATTGATCCAAATTAAAAAATATATATATATGAGGTTTTAAGCAACATTATGGAATCCGGACTCCTTTACTTAAACGGAAAAAAAAAAAAAAAGAGAGAGAAGAAAGAAAGAAATGAAGCATTCTATAATGGTTATGCACAAAAAAAAAAAAATCAAAAGACAATCACTTTCCCTCCCAAAATACAACTGACAATTACTATCCCCAAAATCAAGAAATTATATAGCATAACCACCTTTTCCTTGTCATTGGATAAATGAGATTGTTGGAGGTGAAGAAGTCTTTTGTGACAAAACTGATATGACGTGATACAATTAAAAGTGATGACACGTGATGAGATTCAAATGTTAGCATTAATCTTTTTCATACTCTTTCATCAAAGCAAAAATAATGGAACAGTTTCAAAAAGTTGCAACGAGTTGCTAATAAAGCTTCTATATAGCAGCAACTTCCTTTTGCTTTTCTTTATAAACAGAGAAAACTAACTGTCGATCTTACTATTCAAACCCTGACAGATAAACTAAAATTGAACCACAATACTAGAAAGAAATCATTAAAAAGGAATGTCGCCGTAGACTACAACAGAGTACAAAACAGAAAATACAACCTAGAACCTCGACCTTGTCGACGATGATGCTAATACTGTATAATTGTGGTATGATGATGCTACTACTGTATAATTGTGATTTGGTACACCTCAATCATATGTTCAGAATACATCAATCTTATCAACGCATATCTGGAATGAAGGATAATTGTCCGAAACTAAACTGAAGAATCATTCAAATTCTGAAGATAAAACTTTTTAGTTTAGAAAAAAGAAAAAGAAAGAAACTAATTGCAATGCCAAACATAGTACAAAAAAATTACCGCGTTGCAACTGTTGGATTCGCGCAGTCGTGGACTGGCTTTCGTCCGAACTTTGATCCATGTCTAGAAAAATAATCAGAGAGAGGGAGAATGAGTTTAGTAACAACAATTTCAACCAAAAAAACGCGACGAAAAGTATAAATCCGTTACGAGGTTGAAGAAGTGGATGGAGGAAGAACCTAGAAGCGAGACTGAAACTGGAATTTGGTGAGGAAAAGGAAAATGGAGAAGAAGAAGAAGAAGAAGAAGAAGAAGAAGGGCGACTCGAGGTTCGGAGCGGAAGAATCAAACAGCCGGGAAATTTCCGACGCTCTTCCCAACAAACCATATGATCGCGTTGATGATGCTCATTTTTATTTTCTTTTGTTGTTCTCAATTTGGGAAATTATATATATTTTTTATTTATTTATATATATATATTAAAAGAAAATCCACTTTGTTTAAAAAAAAAATGAAATTCTTGCTTATGCTTTCTAAAATATATCCATCATAGATAACTATGTACTGACTAAACCAATGAATTGGTTTATTCATGATTCTATAATTGAATCAATTACGTCCCCGTTTCGAGAAACTAAAAATTATGGTAAAATTTTATTTCAAATGATAGAAGTATTCATGGATTGCCCTTCGATCACGTCTAAATGCTAAGACAATTTTACGTCGCGCGTTAAATAGAGACGGGTTTAATAGATTAAGGTTGTGATCACTTGTGTTGAGAACATAGCTCTAATTGCAGCTCTAGAATCATATTATCTATGTCTGTGGCTCTAAAATGGGAGATCGAAGCTCGAGCTAACTGCGCAATAAACAAAAGATATGGTTGCTGTGCGAGCACCCTAAGATGTCATTGGGGCGCAAACATTTAATGTTGGCATTCGGAGGCCAATCTAGCTGTTGGAATTTTTCACTATTTGTGTTATTTATTCGTTAAAATTTTTACCGAAAAATTATGGTGTTCGATTTTTTATTCTCTTTTGTGATTCTTGCCTCTATGGTTAGATATAAATAGTAACAATTTATAACTTTGATGATTCCCCTCCCTCAAGCTGGATCTCGAGACTCGACTCCACTCGTAGAAAAAGAAAGTGACTATGCAATGGTGGCCGATTTTAGACGCATCAAAATAATGACTAGTCTCATTTGAACTTGCTCACAAATGAAATGGAAAACCAAAAGCCATTGTTTTATCTTATAATGACAAACATGGCTTGAGCAAAACCGAGCATGAACTAACCTAATACAAACATGAACCAAATGACTATTTTTCGACTTTTTCATCAATAGTGCCAAACTTCCATCTAGTTTTCATAATCATAGAAACACGCATGCATCGATCGAGACACTCGGTCCATTTTGCAAATCCTTTTACAACAATACGTTCAAGAATGTTTCGTGAGAACCCAACCTTGTTTTGGTTTAAACCAACACAAAGTTTGATAGGTAATGAAAAATTATTAATTTGTGATATTGCAATGAAAAGAAAAAAGGTAACATTATAAATACACTTAAATTTTTTTCTATAATCTTAAACTTGAATGTATGTCATTTATTCGAGCGAACATTATGCGAACAAAAAAATGAGTGGTCTAAGGTCTTATAGTTAGAAATACACTGAAAATATGAATCACGTAACAATCAAACAGGGTAAATGTCACGACCCAGAAGGGGCCCTAACAGAAACGCCAGATTAAACGATTAACCTCAGAGAGGTCTACCGTCTAACCTAAGCCTAGTTGCGGAAGATTTTAAGATCAATCCCAGAACTCCTCGAAATGACAAATGTGAGAATAAAAGCAATAGTAGAAATACATGAATTAAAATAATACATGTTAATAATCAGTACAATATCGAATAAAATTTCTTACATGAAACAAGTATCAAGATAAAATCTATAGGGAAGTTCACAAAATCGGGAGCCGATCAACCTCGGTTCCTGCTCTTCTTTCCTCTACCTGTAGAGGGGGAGTCGTTGGAGTGAGTGACAAACTCAGTATGGGATGTTATACCTACCACATATCTCATTATGCATGCCCGGTTAAAATCAATGCACGTGTTTTTACAATTCAAAACTAGTTCAATATTATCAAATTCTCTTCTCATTTTCAAAACGATTGATGAGACTAGTTTCAAAAATATTGTAGGTATAGTAAAATAGGTCCACATCAACCATACAATCACATAAAACTAGGTGAACAGTGAAAAGAGAGGTCGCTCAAGGATCCTCCGAGTCATACCACAAAGAAAGGCCGCGATAACACCGGCAATGCCTCATAGGGAGAAGAGAAAAGGTCAACCAACCAGGAGGGACAAAACCACTTGGCCCTGGGCCATCGCGGATACACGCACAGGAGCACACCAGGAGGGACACAACCACTCAACACAATGGACTTATAAACCGGGGGTAGCAACGAACAGACACTGGCCAGGTCGGATAACGGGGCTAGCAAAGCTCAGAGCCCATCACTCATTCGGCGAGGAGTACCGCACAATAATCAATCATCCAGGAGGGACACAACCACTCAGCTCTAGGCTATATCCAAACAAGTGTGGGGAGTACCACGGCAACCATCAAACACGAGTGCGTCTGGGAAAAATCCCCTGATACTCTCAGCGTATGGGCCCGGCTGAGAGTGCCAGACGATTATCTCCATAATCAAACTCCAACACACATTAGAAAACAATGCGTGCGTGAGAAAATCAATGTATGAATAAAACACATATGCACAGCAATATAACAATCTCACGGGAAATCTCAAATCGAGCCCGTCGGGAAGGGCAAGTAAAACATGGCATCCAAACTCAAATAGGCAGTATAAATCCAACAAAACATGAACATGCCTCAACAATATAAAATGCACATGCTCGTAAAATGCCGACGTCAATACTGGTGGTATCCCACCAAAAATAATTTACGTGCATGCTAAGCTAGGTATAACGTAATAAGTATAAGAACTCATACCCCTGTGCGCGAGTCCTTTTAGTCTCGGCAGCCAGTGGCTCCTCTGGAATCGTCTCAAACTCAGCAAAATCCTCCAAATCTGAAAATTAACACAAAGGAGGAACTCCGTTAAAGTCTAATAGGGGTCATAAACGATATAATCGGGATGCCGGGGCAAATACAAGACCAAACGGCTCAAGTCGACTTTTCAGACAAAAGTCAACAGGACCCATTATGGCCCAATCGGGGTCCAAAACGATATAAACGTGTGAACCAGGGCGAAAACGGGCTTAAAATGGTCAATGTTGACTTTTTACCAAGTCAACGTTGTTGACTTTTCGATAAAAGTCAACGGTCAACTGTCAAAGTCAAGGTTAACGTTAACCTTGGTCTGGGTGGGGTCAGACCCGGTTCAAGTCGACCCGAACCGACTGGGTTTGGGTCGGGTCGGACCCTATTCGGGTTGACCCAAACCGGCTCTATTCGGGTCGATCCAAACCGGCTCTGTTCGGGTCGAGTCAAACCCTGTTTGGGTCGACCCACACCGACTCGGTTCGGGTCGGGTCAGACCTGAACTAACTGGATTTGAGTTAGTCGGACCGAACCAATTTCGTTCGGGTCGGACTTGAACCAGTTGGATCCGGGTCAAACTCAACCAGAAAATGGGTTGGGTCCTGACCCAGCTCGTTCTTATGCCTGAATTGACTCGACCCAACTGGGATCGGGTCGGGCCTGGAAAGCCCACATTGGGCTCGGGTCGGACCCGGTAAAATCCAATTGGGTTCGGGTCGAACCCAGCCTGGCCCAACTCGGCCTTGGGCTTGAATTAAATCGGCCCAGGGCCTGAGTCGACTCGGCCCAGAGACCGAGTTGACTCAGCCCACAGCCGAGTTAACTCGTTGTCGGCCGAGTCCACTCGACCACCGACGGCCGAATGCTCAGGATCGCCAAAATCGCGATTTTCGACCCTGTTTTTCGCCAAAACTTTTTTCCAATGCATTTTTCACCTTCGATCCGGTCGAAACCTGCCGAAAACACAAAAAAACAACCTCAATCTCAGATTTTCCAAAAATCCGAAAACTCGAACATTCAAACTCCGATCTAGAGCGAACGAGAGCTTACCTTCGAAAACGTTCTTCACAAACGTTGCTCTACTCTTCGTGACGAAGAGTTTGACACCAAAATTACTCCAAACGGACGTCGTTTAGCCAGCGTCGATTTTCTCTCTCTCTCGACCCTTTTCCGCCACGTGAATGAAAATTGAAAACAATAGGTTTTTGAAAAGAAAACCTATTGTTTTAAATGAATTAATTTATTTTAATTTATTTTCTTTTAAATTTAAATTTAAATTTTTATATTAAAATTATTTATTTTATTCATATTAATTTTATTTAATGAATTTTGATTTTCTATTTCTTGAATTTTCTTCTGATTAATTATCTCCTTAAAATCTAACGTTATTTACCCGAGTATTTCTTTACTTAATTTACTCGATTGCTAATAACAAATTTTGTTAAATTTCATAAATTACACGGACGTGCTACGCATAGCTAAAAATTTATACGTTACACTCCTATTAAAATTACACATAAAATCCGAGAAAAATTTACACGAAATTTACCAAGAGTAAATTTTTGACGAATTTTACAGTAAATCTCAATGTCACGTTGCTCGAAATGATGATTTGCTCGGTTGAACTTATAATATACCATACAGTGCATGAATTACTCCAAGATTAAAAGAAACATCATTTTCTTGACCTCGGGACCTCATTCCAGTCAGTACAATTATACCAAGACAATAACAAAGGAAAACCAAAAAAAAAAAGAACACGTAAAATTTCATCATGTGGAGACTAAAATGAAAAATACTGGTTCTTTCTCTAATATTGCAAAAGAAAATTTGGAGACAGCTTGATATGAGTCCAAAGAAAACATACAGAAGCCAGAAGAGCAGCATAAAGGTCTGACAATAACGAACCAGTTTGATTCTTAGGCTTCCATGATAACTACTGCTGCTCATCATCAGCAAAGTCCTCTACTGGGCTAGCTTGCACCAGTCTGTAATACAAAATGCCCATTGTGGCCAAGCATGCCCTGCGCATCATCACGAAACCACTTATATCAGTAAAAGGAAATAAAGTTCCTAAAAACTAACTCATTCAAGTACCAATACATTTCATTCTTTCTTTTTCTGAGTAATGCTAGAAAGATCGAGGTAAAAATGCCATTCTTTGTTACTTAAAGTCTGTTATATAATTTGGACATGCTATATTCATATTGCTTTCGTTTACTTTTCTTGCAATAATTATGCTAGCTGTTATTTTAGATGAGAATGACAGAAGATGTACAAAACTTACATGATTGCGATGACAAGAAGAACTTTTCGCAGATCCATTCTTGATGATCTTTGCTGACGTGGTTGACCTTCAGAAGAAACATTCGCACTTGAACCATCTTTTCGTGGGGGTGCTGTCACGGGTAGTATTGGCAGTGCACTTGACCAAAAAGGAAGGAGTGCTCTGAGAAACTTATATCTCAATGGACCTACAATACCAAATTTGGGGGAAGCATTGAAATGAATACATTAAGAAAATAAGATGCATAGCATACATTACATGAACCACACGACTACGTTTAAAAATAAAGAAAAAGAAAAAAGTTAAGCTCATATAAAGAAAAATGTATTCAACAAAAAAAAATTCAAAAAAAATCAAGGCATATATTTTCCAAAATTTGAAATAAGCCTGTTTCAGAAAGTTCTAGTAAAACTTGACTGATCCTCCCAGCAACTAACATTTCAATCAGAATTTAGCTTACCCCTTCGATTATACTTTTTACAGTTCCCATCTTCATCATCTGCATAATATAAATCTTCAGAATTTTGCCTCTCCCCATGAAATGCCCCCTTTCTTGTTGTAGCACTAGGCTAAATTGCAGCATATTTGATACATTATATTATATAGACAATGAATATAAGAAATTAACCTCAACTGTCATTAGATTCAACTATCAATTTAAATAACAACTATTTCAATTCTTACACCAGGAGGACTGGAGCTTTTTCCAAAATTTCCAGCCGAGCTTGGACCATCTAATTCAATTGTATCTGTTATTAGATGTTTAGTAGATCCTACTCCAGTCATAGCCAAGCTCCCATCAGCCACATTTGGTTCATCTTTTGGTCTTATTAGGCTAGCATTAACCAGAGGATCTACATCAAAAGCAGGAGGGCCACGAGATTCTGATGTTTGCAGTGCTACAGGATGATTTCCAAACAAGTTCTTCTCCACACCTGACTTCTAGGCAAGAAAATCAAGATGGAGTTCGATGAGGAAAAGAAACAATAGCTCCATCCATTCTTCTATTTGTCTAACAAGTAAATGAGTTGGTTGTTTTTACAAACACTATAGTCACAGTGATTACATAAAAAGGAAACGATGTCCCTCTTTTGTTTCCCTTTACAGGATACATATCCAATTCTATTGGAGATAAAAAGTAATGTAACAAATTTTTTCATTCTTCTAACCTGAGTTAGTGGCACCAGTGAAAAACCAACCCTATCACAACAAAAAAGAACCAGAAGAAAGCTATGAAAAGTAGCTTTTTTTTTTGTTTGTATGCACATTGTGAACATCTAAATCTGCAGTAAAATGATCTTTTGCACTTTTAAGAAAGCAGTCATCCTTTTTTCCTTGATCTCGGGATGACTTATTATGGTGGCCTATAGGATAAAGCCTAACAACAGTCAAAAGTAAGGCTTTGGAAAAAAAAAAATTAAGCCTAAAGGAAGAAAAAGCAAGTCACCAGATCCAAAATAAAGCATGATCGGGTAATAAATGCCAAAGAAAAGTTTTACACCAATAAAAAAAACAAATCACAAAAATGTACTTGTTTCGCACATGTGTATTCTAGACACATTCATCGTGAAATTTCCTGCAACTAAGTTACAGAGGAGAGGACCTCACTTGCATAATAGCTTCCTTCAATTTAAGATGAAGACGAGATCCTGAATCTTTAATGCTTTTGGGAGGCCACATCTACATAAACAAAACATTTTTGAAAATTACTTAGGAAACAAGCATTCAATATTTTGTTCACACAAAAACCACCAGCAATATCAATCATAGAAATGACCAAAAGAACATACAGAAATACTTCTTACCGAGATAGAGCATTCAGGACATACGTATCCAGCAGGCGCAGTATGTGCAGGAAATCTCTTAATATGTGAAACCAAGCAACTAGTGTGTATAACATCTACATGAGCAAATAAATGCACGTGTGCTTTCACGTAGAAGCTTTGTACCTATGAGACATATGAATACACATGCAAAATCACATACGCAGGCAACCCAATCGAGTAGTTTGAGGACTGGTCCCCTCTTCCAACACAGCTTTACACATGGAGCAATTTGGAGGCCAATCATATTCTCCATTTAGAACCCACTCTGAATAAGAACGGATCTTAAAGAAACACAAAATATATTAGGTTATTACAAAAGTCATAATAATTAACAGAAAGTAAATTTGAATTCTGATAGAAATATGTAATGGTGGAAATGGATGTACATAGATATTCTTCCAATTGGCCCTTTTGCATAGAGAATTATGCCAATATGAAACAATGATCAGCTGTCGTGTTTTTTAAGCCATTAAAAACTAATAAATGTAGCAGTTATATATAGTTAGAATGGGAATTCAAATGTCACATAAAACAGAAAATGTTTCCAATACTTGGATTGAAAATAAACAAAGAAAAATACATGATCTTACCTACAAATGCATAAATTGCCACGGAGTTGAATACATAAATCTGATCATGATAATTAACAGTAAAAAGGAAGACATAAGCCATAAGACTCCCATCCTTAACAAATTTTTTCTCCCTGAGCATTGAATAATGATCTACCCCCATATACCGACTCAAGTGTGCTCTTGTTTTGACATCAATGATACTTGACTAAATGTTAAATTCACCGCATATATGTAGCTGTTGCAACAATTGATATCGTGGTTCAGAGGAGAATATAAAAAATGAAGCCATAGGTGAAAAGAGCAAATACCACGCATATTTGATGCTCTGGGAAACAGATGCATTCTCCACATACAGGAACTTTATGAACGAAACAGTATAATTTAGTAGCCTGAAACATCAAATAACGCCTTACATTCCACCATAGTTATCGTGATTGCTCAAACAGCAATAAAAAACAATAAGCTATATAAAAAAGCAACAATTAACCTGTGATAGAACTAAAACGAAACGTCAACATAGATAGCGCAATATCACACGCTCTTCTTGGCTAGAGCTAGATACTCTACCATGGTAAAATTCTCTTAATATAAATTCAGAACCAAACTTCAAAGCTAGTAAATCCTCAAAGATTTCGAAACCAGAAATATAGATCCAATCTAAACCTGTAGGCTTCAGCTAACTAATTCACCACACATTCCCCCACATTGCGAATTAACATCAACAAAATTCCACAGCACCGCTGATTCCAAGCGATATAAAAAAAAAAGAACTCGAGATAAAAAAAATCCAAACCTTGCGGCATTTGCAGACCACCATTGAATTGAACGGCGGGAAGAAGAGGAGAAAGATTCAGCGGAACCAATCAAGAAAATAAATCTCGATTTGGAGGAATTGAAGAAGAAGAAAATCGAACCATTAGAACTCTCTATCTCACTAGAATTCGATATGTCACTCCTCCCCTCTCCATATCTTGCGCATTTCACAGCGTTTTAAATAATTACAGGGAAATTACTATTACAAACCTTATCTATTGTGATTTAAATTTTTAAATCTTAAAATATAAATTTTAACAACTCAGTTGTTAAAACTATTGATAAACTAACAAAATAAATCTTGACGGACATTCTATCTCCGTTCATTCTCAAATTTTGCCGTACAACGGACGGATTATTGACAACACGGTCTGTCTATTTTCAAATTTTGCCGTCGAACGGACGCACTGTTGAAAACACAGTGCATTCGTTCTCGAATTTTGTCGTCGAACGGACACATTGTTGAAAACACAGTTCGTCCATTATAGAACGGACGGACTCTCTACAACACCGTCCGTCCGTTCTATAAGTTATGACTAGAGCGGACGGTCAGGACCCTCTAAGAGTGCGTCCGTTTTGTCGGTTATATCAGAACTCTAAACTCATTTTTCGCAGAAAATTATCGACAGCTCACAATTTCCTCTCGACCCCTCGCCATTTTTTTGCAGAAAATCGACCGAAATTTACTTCAGGTTAGGTTACATTATCGATTATGAATAGTTTAATTTGATTTTTAGGTATTAATGTGTGAAATCCGAAAGTTTCACAGAGAAGACGGTCATCACCCTCAGAGAGTGCGTCCGATCTCTGTGAATTTCACCGAGCGGACGGTCACCACCGTCAGAAGGTGCATCCAATCTCTTTATTTTCAGAGAGCGAAGGGTGGTGACCCTCTAACAATGCGTCTGATTGCCGATTGCGTAGGGTCACCACCCTCCAACAGTGTGCCCAATCTATCTGTGTGCACAGAGAGCGGAGGGTCACCACCCTTCGACAGTATGTCATATCTATAAATTTGCTAATACCATTTTTTTTTCAATCTTTGCAAATTATTCGAATAAGCATATACTGAAATGACTGAGAGATCATATACTAGGTGAAAGGGTGGACCGTCAGAACGACGGGGACTGACGTCTTCACAAGCTGGACCGTCAAACTGGCCAATAGTGAGGCCGCCTCGGTCAAACCAGCCAGAGTTTTGGTCTACTGAATTTCCCAGTCAGGCTTGTGATTAGTAGTACTAGTTGGATTTGTTGCACCGATCGATTACGCTTTCTAAGTATGTGGATTTCAGAGGTTGGGAATATTTGGACATATAGGAGATGTTCGCTAGTATCAGCCTACAAGGCGTGTTGGATTTGCGGGGCGATAGCTGTGACCGTATTGTTCGCTTATTCTACGCCAACATGAGATTTTCCAGAAGGTCGGGAACTATAAAGACATACATATTGGGTACAGAAATTGTCATTACTCCGGAGACGGTCAATCAGTTGATTGGTTTTACCAGTGAAGAGGCTGAGATATACTATCAAGCAATCCGAAACTATCCTTTTATGGGAATAGTCGAGGGAACAGAGTTCTTAAGGCTAATTAATCGGAACCCTAACATTGTGGGGTCTCCTAAGCCGACAGCTAAAGATTTGAACGTAAAAGCTCGCGTAATCCACAACTTGTTGTCACACACCCTTTTACCGCGGCATGGACATAGAGATCTTCTTAACTTCATGTATCTCTACGTGATGGAGAAGCTGTACAATGGCAGGATGTTTGACTCCGGCTTTCTGATTTTAAGTCATATGTGTGAGGTCGGGCGGACACGAAACAAGAACCTGCCTTACGATGTGTTGATAATGAAAATCATCGAGCATTTTGGTATTTAGTTACCTCTTGAAGAGCAGATGAAATCACAGCGAGTCAGTGAGGTTTTTGACTGGATTCATTTGGTTAGGATGAGACTTATTGAAACAGACGGGATATGGACGTTCAAGATAAATGAGGAAGCCCCCCAGGATGATTTTCATAGAGAGGCTCCTACGTCACATCGCTCCCGGGGACTAGTAAGTCGAACATAAATCTTCTCTCAGACAGAGTCTTTCGGGTCGAGTAGAGGTCGACGGAGGTAGTGAACTCCCTCAAACAGATGATGAACTACCAAAAAGATATGTTTGACTACCATAGAGGTACGAGGCAGATCATCTTGGATTGGATGAGGGGTGATGACGAAGCGGGTCAACCAACGAAGGGCGATGAGGATGACGGCCAGCCTATGGAGGGCGATGAGGATAACAGCCAACCTATGGAGGGGGCTGATGAGGACGATAGCGGGCGATGACGCAGATACATTGCAAACCATTTTACTATTTTCATTATAATTTTTATTTGCTAATATAACTTTCATTGCGTGCAAATATGAGATAATGGACAACATGTGAAGAGGACGTACAAGCGTAATAGATTTTGTTTTTGAATTTGATGTACATTAGTTTGATAACGTACAAGCGTAGTAGATTACTTTGATGTACATTAGTTTGATGTACTTCAGTTGGAAAATGTAGTTTGATGTACTTTAATTTCATGTACTTTATTTGATGTACTTTAGTTTTGATTCAAAATTCTGTAACTGTTTGATTCATTGAATATGCAAGTTCATATTAGCTTTGAAAGATTCAAAAAACAAAGGAAACTCTACCCAAATTTTTAATTTTTTCACATTATATTTCTTTGTACTATGAGTCTCCATAATTAGTAGCAAAAAGTTCTTACATATTTAAATAACCAAGCAATTTCATAGATTACCATGAGCATAAATTGCAATTACAATTTTTTAAAGTAATATGACCATAAATTACAAATACAATTTCAATTATAAAATGCAATGGGTGTGTATCGTTTTACATTATAAACTATAATATTTATTACTGCATAAAATAAAAATGTTTCATAATCTTCTCGTCATCGCGTGGTAGTTCAGTAGTCTCTTCCATGGTCTCGTGTTGTAGATTCCTGCACCAAATGACAGTTATATTAGAACATATAATAATGACAGTTTGTTTATGAGAACAATGGGTAAAAAATATACCTGTGTCCCGTCAAATGTTTGGAAACCCATAAATGTGTCATGCGAAGTGACAGCGCCTGAAGTCGATCCCATCCTAGTACATGTGCGTTTGTTATGCCCCTGATGCCGACATTTACCACACAACACCATGACTTTCTTCTTAGAAACTCTCGAAATAGATGTCTCATCCACATCGCGCACTTTTTTCTTTTTTGGCCTACCAAGTTGGCGCCTTCTCTTGGGCGTCCGATCTCAATATTTCTTCTGAGTATGCACGGAGTAGCTTGAATTGTTATTCTCCCCTTCCATAATTGATTTCTTTTGCTTTGCTTCTTGCTCTTCTGACAAGATTGGGCGTAATGTTTACCATATGTTCCTTTCTCACCGTCTCGATAATATAAGGAATTTCTCAGTCCGGTTGACTTTTGAACCTATCTGAATATTGTACTGCCAACCAATTTGCCGAAGTGTGTCTATTATCAATTGTCCTTGCACAACTGTGATCTCTAATGTAAAACTTTATTTGGAATGTTAACTGATTTTGCATGACTGAAGCATGCAGTCGCCAATCACATCTTCCTTGACACTCTGCAGTGAGTTTTGTCCTCTCACTTTTAACAAATTTGATATCAAATCTATTTTTCAAAGCATAATCTCGTATTTCGTCTCGAATGGCCTATAAAGAACTATATTGTCTACCCAAAGCAAAATCATCCAAATTATCTTCCCTTACTTGTACATTTTGCGTCTCATCATCATCCAACCTCAACGGTAATCGAAGCTCATCATCTAGGGTTTGCGATATTGAATGCACCTCTATTTCTCCATCATCATCTAAGTGATCGAATGCTTGAATATTACAGTATATGGGAGGGTGCTCCTCCGAATACCACTCTATGTTCACATGCTCATTTGCATCAACCATTCTCTCAGCCATTTATGATGATAATCTGCAAAGATCGAAAAGAAAAAAAATAGTATTTGCAAATTTAAAGATAGGACGCATTATCGAAGGGTGGTGACCCTTCGTTTTCTGTGCAAATAGATAGATCGGACGCACTGTCGGAGGGTTGTGACCCTCCGCAAATTGGCAATCGGACGCACTGTCAAAGAGTCACCACCCTCCGCTCTCTAAAAATAAAGATATCGGACGCACCCTCTGAGGGTGGTGACCGTCCACTCGGTGAAATTCACAGAGATCGGACGCACTCTCTGAGAGTAGCGACCATCCTTTCTGTGAAACTTTCGGATTTCACACATTAACTACCTAAAAATCAAACTACATTATTTATAATCGATAATGTAACATAACCTGAAGTAAATTTCGGTCGATTTTCTGCAAAAAAATGGCGAGGGGTCGAGCAGAAATAGTGGGCTGCCGATAATTTTTCGCGAAAAATGAGTTTACGATTTTGATATAATCAACAAAACGGACGCACGCTTAGAGGGTCCTGACCGTCCGCTCTAGCCATAATTTGTAAAACGGACAGATGATGCTGTAGAGAGTCTATTCGTTCTATAACGGACGGACTGTATTTTCAACAGTGCGTTCATTCGACTGCAAAATTCTAGAACGGACGTACTGTGTTTTCAACAGTGCGTCCGTTCTACGGCAAAATTTGAGAACGGACAAACTGTGTCGTCAACAATCCATCCGTTCTACTGCAAAATTCGAGAACGGACGAAAATAGGACGTCTGTCAAAATTTATTTTGTTAGTTTATCAATATGTTAAGATTAGGGTTGTTAAAATTTATACTTTAAAGTTTAAAAATTTGAATCTTAATAATTTAAGGTTCATAATGGTAATTTTCTTAATTAAAATAATTAATTATCAACCCATGGGCATGGGAGATAAGATTACATGATAGTACTAAATAATTAATTTAGTATTATTCAATTTAAAAACATGTTACAATGCACCTAATTTTCAATTTTAATTAGTAATGTCGATACTTTTAATCATACATTAACGATAAATATTGCGTCCGCTCATCCACGTCGACAAAAAATCGAATCAACGCTAAACTTTTCAAGTCATTTCGTGTAATAAATTAATTATTTATTATTATTTTGTCATATTAGTAAATATGTTTAGTTGTTTAATTTTTTAAAAATAAAATAAAATCATTCGAACAAGTCACCTTTGCAGCAAATCTAAAGAAAAATTAAGAAAGAAATGCATGATCCATTTTTTGAAAGAAAAAACAGAAAGTTATTCGAATAAATTAAGTATGAACTGTGACAGTCGACACTGTAAAAAGAACGACGATTTAAAATTCTATTGATTGTGAGACCTCAGTCTGTACCAGTGTACGTGCACAATTCTACATCTTTTGAGATAATGAAAATGAATTTATTTATAAGTTTTTCTTATTATGATCTTATATAATAAAACATATTTTGGTACAAATTTGTTGCTCCAGTGTTACACGGGTGGTTACTCGGAGGGACTTCACTTAAACTCCATAGAAAATACTCCCACACTTCCCACCTCCTTCCTCTCTGTTGACCAACCTCACTCCACCTCTTATTTATACTCTCTCCTCTCTCTTCTCTCTCTAGACAAAACCTGTGGCTTTAGAAACTGTGAACACCGTCTCTTCCCCACCTCCATCTGCATCTACAGAAGACGATAAATTCTTAGACCCTTTGATCACTAGGAACCGATCCAAACGTCCTCCCATGGCCGATCCACCCACGGAGGAGGAGTATTTAGCTATGTCGCTCATCATGCTGTCTCGAGGCGGCGCCACTTTCTCCCCCGGCTTCACCGACGTCAGACTTTCACCTCATCCGCGTTCTCTCAACCTTCCTTACACTTGCGTTGTCTGTAACAAGTCCTTTCCTTCTTACCAAGCTCTCGGTGGCCACAAATCTAGCCACCGGAAGTCCTTCACGGAGCCCTCCACAGCCGGGGATAATATTCCATCCACCTCTACCACCACCTCTACCTCCGTGGTGAGTGGTCAGAAACACGAGTGCTCCATCTGCCACAAGATCTTCTCAACTGGACAGGCACTCGGCGGCCACAAGCGCCGTCACTACGACGGCGGTAGTAGAAGCGGAACCAGCAGCGTCACTTTGTCGAAAGGCGGTGGGTCCATTCTCAGCCAGATTAACCGGGATTTCGACCTTAACTTGCCTGCCCTACCGGAATTCCCGCCGGTTGACCCCTACAAAAAGTTTCTTCGTCAAAGTCAACGTCTCGGCGAGCAGGTGGAGTCCCCGCTTCCATTGAAGAGACCAAAGCTTCTCGTTTCCAAGCCTTATTAACGCACCGTTTTGGCTTGGATGAGCTTCACATCTTTATTATTATTATTTTTTTATTTTGTATTTTCATTGGCATATAGAACGTGAAGATTATCAAAATATAATTATGTATTTATGCTTATCCCCACACACGACAATTAAATATAGTTCATCATCGATGAGTGCAATTATCCTCTTATTTTAATTATTTTTAATCAACTATAATTACTTTACTATTTAATGACTGATACAGATGATATTACAACGAAAGATTATAATATAAAATTGGATAAAATGCAATTTGGCTCTCATATTATGGTGAAAAAAATAATTTGCATCGTAAACTTAAATAATAGATAAAAAATAACTTTAATATATTGATAATGAACAATTCACCTTTTACCGTATTATTTTCTGTTAAAATAGTATATTTTCATCACGCGTCATGTTTTATTTTCTGATACGCCCCTGCCTGCATTTGAAAAACCCCGAATACCCTTCTCTCTCTTCGTCTCTCTCTCTCCCCTCTCTCTTCTAATCAATAGACAGTAGTTAGTTCTTGTTATCACTGTTTTTCACGGTGGATTTTGCTAATTGTATTGTCTATGAGGTTTTTACTTCTCTCTCTCTATCTTTGTTTTTTCTTGAAGAAGAAATGTCAGAATTGTGTGCTCATTCTCGTCTTTTCTCACTCTCTCTCCGCATTTCTTTCTCTTATCTCTCATCTTCTGTATTTCTCCTACTTAATCTTTTTCTACCCTTACTTGCTCACCCTCCTTTCCTTTATGTTTCCTCTATTAGTCACCATCTTTCTTTTCCTCTTTGCTCTCTACACTCTCTCCACTCCTTCTTCGTGTAGAATACGTTGATGATTCTTACTTTTTTGAATCAAAAGTGGGGTTTTTCTTCACTTTTCTACATTTTTTTGATGATTTTGAAACTTGTAAATATGAATATGGAGAAAACCCAAATGAAGTTCCAATAGAAAAATATGAGGACGATGCTCAAATTTTTTCACCCGAAAATTTTCCGCCATTAATGAAGAATGTTGAAGAAAATAAAGAGCCAGAAAATAGCCAGATTTCGAAGATCAAGAAAATTAAAGAACAAAATGATTCAGAGACGAAATGTGTTCATCAACTAGATACCCATTTTGTTTTGAACTGTAAATTACAAAAGAAACGACGACATGTAGTGGATTTTGACATAATGGAAGGTATCCAATGGCCACCATTAATGGCGGATCTTGTCGCAAAAGACAAGCTGCTTGGGAAAGAATGAGGTGGGTCTTCAATGGCAAATGGACGAGATAGAGAATAGTATTCAGGTTTTTTCAAACGCAAGCAGAGGCATGTGAAGAAATAAAATATGACACATGACGAAAACGTGTTATTTCAATGAAAAATGGCACGGTAGGAGTTAAATTGTCCATTATCAATACATCAAAGTTGTTTTTGTTCATTATCTGAGTTTATTGTACAAATTATCATTTTCACCATAATGTGGAGGCCAAATTGCACTTTACCCTATAAAATTATATAATGCGTATTTTTTACATGGTTGTGAATATTCAATTCAATCTTTGATTTTATATTCATATTTTATTTTAATTTTTATCGAAGAGAAAAATACATTTTGGACTCAATTTAGAAGTATAGTAAACTATTTTTTTTGAACGTATCTCTTTTGTTATTGTGTTTTACTCCGGGCTTGTTAAGAGAGATGGAAAGAAAGAAGCCTTTACACTCTTTTCTTACTCTCTATTATTATTTTTTTAGTGTCAAATATTGATTGATAAAATTAATAATTTATTTTAATTATTTGTAATTTATTATATTAATTGCATCAATCAATATTTATCAACCAAAAATTAAAAAGTGAGAATAGATGGTGAGTATAACATTACTTTATTAATTAATACTCGAGGATTTATGTCTCAGCGATACGATATATTTGGCTGGCGAGCCAAAATCTAAAATGTATTATGCGAAGAAGAGATAGAGATCGTTCACTGACAAAATGACTCATGACGATTCGTGTTTGTCTGGATCTCGATGTTCAAGCAAGTGATTACTCTAACTATTTTCCGAACAATATGATATATTTTGCTAATAAGTCGAAATTAAAACCTATTATGCCAAAAGGACAAGAAAAATTAGGATAAGGTAGTGCAAGAACTTGCTATTAATGTGTCATGGATTTCCACACTTTGACTTGGTCTGCCTATGCTCACCCACTTGGGAAACTTCTCCCCCTTTCTTATTAATTTATTATTATTAACAAACTTTATAACGTGATAAAATATTGTTCTAAGTCATTGTTATTACTACTTTTTTTGAAGGTCTTTTATTATTATTATTATTGTTCTTCAAAATTAATTTTAAAAACAACTTTTAATGTGTTAAATTATACTATTTTGACGAACATGTGAAAATATAGGGTCTATGTGACCACATTTCCATAAAAGTCTATATTCACCGTCACGACCTGAAGTAGATTTTAATGAAAATGAAGAACGACCTGACTTTTGAGAGAATTTGATTTTTCGACCATCGTTAAAATTTGATGGTTCGCATCAGTATACTTAAAAACTAAATAATATACCGTAGAAGTCCGAGTTAGAAACGCTAAAGTTATAACGTTGGTTCAACAATAGCGCGATCTCTTAAATATTTATATTGCATTTTATCATAATTTTTTATTTCAAAATTATCGAATTTGATTAAAAAAAAATATAATGCTAATAACTAAGTTATTTATTTTTTAAAACAGTGATAAAAATTTATTTATTTTTAAAAAGTAATGAAAATATAGATATTGAATTAATTAGGGTTTCAAACCTCTCTTGGATCTACAAATAAAGATGGTCCCGGGGGCAATTTGGTCCAATCATCAAAATCCTCGGCTAGTTTCCTAATGCACCATACATCTTTAGTACACGATAGTCTTTTCCAGTGTGGAATTTCTAACGTGAGCGGGTCTCCGCTTGCAACCTCAGTAACCACCACCTGGCACTTCATATCCTTCGCCATGTTGTGCGCGTGGCCACAAAGCGCCTTCACCATCCTCCCTGCGCGTGGCCCGGACGCTCCGATTCCGTATAGAAAGTGAAACCCAAAAGGACTGAAAAGCCGCGGTATCGAAGGTATTTTCAGCCAAGGAAAAGCACCGTCAACCAGGCGCGTCGCTTTCGAAGCCAGCTTTCGTGCTCTCGACGCGCCTCTGAGTTCCACAGTGAACACTTCCTTACAGTTCCATATACTAACGACGGCCCACGACTCAGGTGGGTCGGAGAAGAACTCCTCCGTGCCAGGCCACAACCCGTCCAAGTATGATTCAGTCGGAACTGCCAAGTAAGTACCCAGGTTGAGATTATTGCGTAAAATTCTGTCGATGTCGGAGGGGAAAAACTCGGTGGTGGAGAAGAGGCGGCGGTAGAGGGCTGTCGAGTCGGCGCCGGAGAGTTGGATGATTCTGACCCGGCGGTGGATCTTTACTCGGTGAGCGAAAACGGGGTGAACGAGAATTGAGAGTGTACGAAAGACGGAGTAGTTGTACTTTTTGAGAAAAAGATTAAGAGAAGGTTTGTTAGTACTTTCAGTGGCGAGGTAGGAGTAAAATGCTTGGTTTTGGATGAACCATTCTTCCATTTCCTCAACCAGCTTCGACCCAATTCCCTTTTGCCTAAAATCAAAGAACCCACGACGTAAGAATAAGTTGTTTGCATGAAACTAAGTGCTGGAAGGAGCAAGAAGAGGGAGAAACCTGTGAGAAGGAGAAACTCGTAGGCCAAGAATATAACCAATTCTGGAGAAAAAAGGAGTGAAATGATCATCGGCATCACTGCTGTTAGAAAAAACTCCATTGATTCTAGTGATGTTTGTTCCACAAGCTACAGTTTTTATGCAGCCTCGTATCACTCCAACAATCTCTTTCTGAGGACCCATTACAGCCACCTGCAAATCGTGCATGCATGACTTACAAAACCATCATTGACGATCCATCATTAAGAACATACCAGCATGAGATATGGAGGAGAGCGACGAATTCTGCAAATGGGATCACCGAGATGATTGGTGTGGAGGGCCAATTTTTTAGTCGGCCCAGCCTCCATCCTCGTCTCAAACTCTTCCACAGCTTCTGCGTCTTTTTCTGGGTCGTATTCTCTTATCATCAGAACTACCGCTCTCCCTTCCATTTACAGACAAAACTAAACAGATGGATAGCCTTCTTAGGAAGAATAATCAAGTAGTAAGAGACTCACACACATTCCTAGATTATCTATATATATATATCACTCGAATTCGGATATAAATATATATCATTATAGAAACTTTTACTTGACTTGTGATTTTTTCTACGTAATTTCTGGTGTTTTCAATTATTATCCTCGAATAGTTTTCATCACTTTCCTAGAAAACGTAGAATCTAAACCCACGAAGTGAAGTAGGTTGTTGTAGATAGAGAAACTAATATTTTCAAAGATATGTTTGACAGCTAGGGTTTTCTTGTTTTATAAAAAGGAATGAGGAGGTAGGCATGTGTTAATAAATAATTTATTCACTAAGTTTATTCTCTGCGACCCATGTAGAGCATGTCACGCGATAGACTTACATCTTAATTGCTAACTTGTATACATATATAATATATTATGCATGTCTCTCTCTCTCTCTCTCTCTCTCTCTCTCTCTCTCTCTCTCTCCTCTTTGTCTCTCACACATAGCATGGTTCATATAATATATTAGATGAGTAAAGAGAGCATTTTGATCTGGGGAGAATGGGTGCCCCACTAAAAACATAATTATGCAGTCTACAGAAAGGGTTAAACAAAGAGCGAAGATGATTATGGAAAGCTTTGGAAGCCTTTAGTTTTTATAATTTACGTTGCGCCAATAAGTTTGTTCTATCAACTTATCAGAGACAGACAGCTCAACGAGGGAGGAGAGATAGGAAGTGGCTATGGCGGCTCTCTCTCTCTCTCTCTCTCTCTCTAGGGTTAGCGTAAATTAAAGAGGGGGGGAATTTGAGTAGTTCATTGTCGTTTATGACTGCTTTTAGGAAAGAAGGCGTCTATGTACATATACCTATGCATGAAAATTGAAAGCTATATTTATATATATAAAGGAAATGAGGCTGCCTAGGCCTAGGGATACCTGAAAGATTGCCCCCCCTCTTATAATGCAGCTCTATGATTAATATATAGATTTTGGGAAGAGACACAACAGACATTCATAATTACAACAGCAAATACTTGTCCTTCAGGATGTTTCAAAGTACACGGAAGTTGATGTTGGGAGAGTTGCTGGGAATAGAAGATGAACTTTCAATTACCCTTTGAAATTCATGAAAAGTTTCTTCAAATACAAATCACTCATAACTCAGTTCATATGAGAATCAAACTTGTAAAGGGTGTTTTCTCCCTGAGTGACCAAATCAAATTAGAAATTTTTCATTCCATTTCATAGTAGATACTCCTCTTCCCTGCTCATGGTTTCGACCCATTTTGGAATTCAACAATTCTTTGTATAATTCCTTCATGCAGTTTATTAATCTGTGGTTTTATCCATGATTTTCTGGACTCCGGCATAAACTAAAGTCTTTATACATGACTAAGTCTATTTTCAATGTAATCTATCTTATGAGTCACATGTTCGGGTTTCCTATGGCTAGAGATAGAGTCTTGATCGAGCAGTGATCGTTCCCAATGCTCTAGCATTTATAACTCATACCATAATGTTGTGGAAGCTATCAAGTATCGCAGCGAGACCTTGAACTTAGAATAAGTCCTTGTCTCTATAAACTCTAAAGAGATAGCAAAAGGGTAGGAAATCTCAATCTCCTTCGTGTGGATTCAACAATTAAACAAAGTCATTCTTCCGTTCTGTATTAAAGATATTATAGTTTTGATACAAGGTATGAGCTAAATAGTAGTCAAACAAGAAAAATCTCTAAAAATGCAAAACTAAAATCAAACAGTAAAGCCCAACTCAGTTCCTCATCCCACCTATTTCGGCTTCAATTCCTTCGATAAACTTTATCAAACCGATTTGGTTATCTCAAAGGGCAGTCAAACTGAACCAGGATTTGCACAACCATGGTAAAAGAAACAAAAAGTTGAGATTAATAAATTCTTAAAGCATATTTGCTATTACTGTCAAAGCATTACTTCAAAATTCACTAAAACAAAGGAGAAGAGAAGGGACGCATGAGAAGAAGATCGACTATCAAAAGCATGCAATGGTTGACAACAAAACAAAGTGAACATAGGATGGCAAAAACAATAAATTTCAACTCAAATTTCAAACAAGTAGAATATTCCTAAAGCAACAATCAATTCAAGTTCCATATATAGAAAATATGAATCACATTTAGTAAATGATATGATACTAAATAAACCTCTAGTCACATTCTCAGCTTGGGAGCTAAGAATCGCTCTTCAACGATACTGCAAAAGCAAACATTGTGAATCATCAGCTCATGATATGTAAATAAAATATCACGTAAGAAAATAACAAATCGGTGTCATACTCATCCAAAATTTTACCTTAATGAATCCAATTTCCTTAGCATTGCTGCGGAAGCACTGTCTGCAGCACATGAGCCCGTACTTCCTGATTATCCCATGAGAATTTCCACAAACCCGGCTAAGAACAAGCAATAAATATGATCGATTAGTACGACTTCAAGATAGGATTTTATTCTTCAAGAAATTTAACCATAAAGTGATTTTCTTCGCATACTACATTTCGACTCAAGAAGTAAACAATTGAAACAAAGCCGACAAGGTCTAAAGAATGAATCAATAAAAAGGGCCGATTACATGTTCTAGGTAAAATAGGCTTTCTCCTATCTAGCTAATCAACATAAGAACAATTTCGCAAACTTTGAGAAAAGAATAACGCCATACTTACTCTCTATTCTTACTTTCTGATGTGTCAGACATTAATTGATACAATTAATAATTTATTTTAACTATTTATAATTTATATCATTAACCGCAACAATCAATATTTCTCACGTTATAAAATAAGAATTAGAACATAGGAATAGAGAGTAAATGTAGGATAACTCTTGTGAAATATCTTCGAAATTAATAGAAAAACAAGAGAGCCAAAGTATTTCATAGATCAACAATTTGATGAATGACGCAACCTTATTAAGTAGCAACAGTAAAAGAAAACAAAACTGGATTGGATTTAAAAGTGGTAAAAATAGGTAGCTCCCCAAATTGTTCGATTTGAACTCCTGTTTAAAAAACACTCTAAAACAGTTAATATCTAACAGAAATTGGCTGTAGGCAACGAGTACGTCAAAATTCACGGCATAAAGTTTGATAACCATTCATAGCGCCATCACCTAAAACCCAAATAAGAGAGTCCACCCCCATTCTCGAATGTCAAAAGATCAACTTCAATTGAAATTATGCTTTATAATCGAACTCACGCTTCGAAAAACATAAAAACCTTCGCTTTATATGTCCGCTTCCCTTCCCGAAAAAAAAACGTAAAAGAGATAAAGAACTACCAGGTCCGAGAGCCAGGGCCATAGTTCTTCGGGTGAGAGTTCCATACGTTGGAGTGGCCCATGATTGCAAAACCTTGGCGAGATGGTGTTATTCTCCAATGGCAGAATCGCAGCTACAGAGGGAACGAAGAAAGAGAAGTATTTATAGCGGGATTGAAAACCCTAGTTAAAAACGGCACACGTCATAAAAAAATTCACAGATTTATTTTTATATTTTATGGAAAAAAAAAAGACATTTTAATACTTTTTTATAATTGAAAAAAATTAACTTACAAAATTGACAAATTTAATCGTATAAAAATTTAGTTGAATAAAAATTTTGAGAATTCAAGAAATGCTAATAATTATTTGGATTCATAGTTGTAACTCGTATAATTCTATATTAATCACTTTCATTAGGGGATAATATATAATGTACGTGAAAAATTAAAGAATCAAAATGGAGACATGAAACGTTTTAGTGTGTAAAACCCTAAAACGGATAAAAACCACAGGATCGATAAGGCTGCTTAACCTCCACTATCAGTCGTAATGGGTACGATCACGATCTCTTCTCGAGCTCACTACACGATTGAAAAACAGTTGAAGAACAAACCAAAAATTGAAAAGAATTGGACTGCGTGCAATTGTCGAGAAACTACGGGAAGAGAAGAATTGCTGTTGTTTGCTGTAGAAGTGATAGTGAGAGTTTTCTTTTTGTTCGGTTTTATCAGCAAGAAGAAAGAGACCAATAATTGAAGAAGGAAACTGGGTGAAATAAATAGTCTCCTTATTAGTGATCTAACCACATGGTGTCGGATCCTACAGTACGAGACGGAGGCTCCTCGATATAATGATAGAATTTGCATCCGAAAATGATTTGGTTTGATTTGATTTGGTTTTCGCATATATTATATCGAGTAAACTACCTTTCCTGAGGCAACTTTGTCCATATTTTAGCAAAATTTGTATTATTGTTTTTAAATATAATTGAAAAAAAGACCCTCAAAGTTACAACAAATATGACCAATTAAAAAGACTATTTACAGAATGCTTAATTTAGAGAGAGAGAGAGAGAGAGTACAACCTGTGCCTTGTCATGATGCAAAGCTAGCTCTTAAAAATAGCGACGCAATTGAACCATTGCAGGCCACGGCGCAGTGGCCACCATTGACGCCTCCTCAAAACTTTCTACACCGATAGCAGCAAAATCCCCTGAAACCACACCTCCATACCTATATATACATAACTCTCCATTGGGTGTCTGCATACAATCTCTCCCCTTACCCTACCGCTCGTCTTCCTCATTTTCTCTCTCTAAAACAAAGAGGGAGAAAGACACCAAGAAAAGCTTCCAATTTTTCGATAACTCCATACCAGTAACATACAATAGAAGCATGGGTGGATGTGCTAGCAGGCCGAAGGCCAAGGAAGACGATGAGGTCCCAGCACCAGAGCCTATGACGCAGGAGCCATTGCAGACCACCGAAGAGGCCGAGGTCGTTAAAGAAGCGAACAAGGAGGACGACGAAAAACCGCAGTCTCTTGGGTCATTGCTGGATGAGGTATTTAATCTGATATTCTAATCTTTTCTATTTCTTCCAACGCGTACTAATGGTTGAAATGGATTTACAGAAGGAAGAACCGGAGAGTGTAGAAATGGTTGCAGAAGCTGAGAAAGGGGAAGAAGCTCAGTCCACATCTGAGGAGGCACCGGCCAAGAATGAGATAGAAGCTGCAGTTGCAGATCTGCAAGCTCCCAACATTCCGGTAGAAAAGGTAATATGATGAGACGAGAGACAAAGAGACTTGGGGAGAGAGAGAGAGGGAGAGAGAGGGCTTAAGATGAAAGCACAGATACATTGTAATCTCAGACTCCTCTTTCCGAGAGGTTTATTAATTGCATTGGGAGGGAAAGATCATCTCTTTTCTTTGCCTTCTCTTTCTTTTTTTTTTTTTTTTTTCTTTTGAATTCGGATTAATTCTACGTATATTATTTTACTTTATTATCTTAATATAATCGTTGACACGTCAAATAATAATTAGTACAATTATTCAAAAAATATATATTTTTAATATTACGTTTATTTTCAATATACACGATATTTTATTTTATATTACTGATGTAATTTCTGGTTATTTTAGCCTCGCGATCTAAGTCATTTGTTTGGCATGCTTTTTATTGCAAGACGGTGTTAACTTTGGATTATTTTGAACATTAACAATTGTTAACACGCTGCTTAAGACGTGTAAAAGCAAAGTTAACTTTAGAAATAAAATAAGTGATTTTGATACTTTCGTTCATTAATATAGTTCTCAATTTTTACATAAACAATATTGTAGTTTTTTTTTTTTAAATCTATTCGTTAAACCACATTCGCTATGATACTCGATATCGTTCATGGTCACTTTCGCGGAATCGGAGTATGAATGTTATTTATAATTTTGACCAATAAGGGAATCAAAATGCCAATAAGGGAATTTGTTCTTGGTAGATTAAGACGAGTTATCACTCTATTAGATTAGATGTCTAAAACCTTGCAAGGGTACTTGTATATAACGCTAAGACCTATTAAATTAGAAGCTTAAATATTAATTGAAGAGGTGTTTGAGTAAATAGATGAAGGTTCCTCCTATAAATTTGAATGAATACTGTAAGATTATCAGAGAAACAAATTCCTATTCGTGCCAAACCCTCAAACTAGAGAACCCTACTTTAATGGTCTTGTGAAGGAGTTGTCTTCTTCATTTTCATCTGCATCGACCATTTGTTGGATTCGGCGGGCGATGGCGGAGAGGGGGCTGAAGCCTGCAATGGTGATGGTGGGAGTTCAGGCTGCATTTTCCGGCGTTGATGTCTTGTTCAAGTTGGCTCTCCAAGAAGGAATGAACCCGAGAATCATGGTCGCCTACCGCTTCCTGTTTGGCTCTCCCTTCCTTCTTCCCCTTGCTTTCTTCTTCCGCAGGTCTCTTTTCGGTCTGGCCTGTTTGTTTCCCGGGAAAAAGGCTGTTTGTGTGTGTTTGTTGATGAGTTTTGGTGATGTGCAGAAAGACGAGGGCGAGGGTGAGTTGGATGATAATCTTTGAAGCATTTCTGTGCGGGCTGTTTGGGTAGCTTCTTCCTTATTTTTCTCAGAAACTGAGTTTGATTATTTAACCTAAAATTCATGGGGATTCGGTTGCAGTTTACGTACAAAAAAAGACGAATTAAATCAATGTTGAAATGGGTTTTCTGCATGACAGAGGATCGCTTGCTCAAAATCTATTCGTGGAAAGCTCGGCCTTAACCTCTGAAACCTTTGCTTCCGCCATGACCAACCTTGTTCCTCCTCTCACCTTCGTTTTGGCTGTCCTATTTCGGTACCAACCTCTCTCTCTCTCTCTCTCTCTCTCTCTCTCTCTCACGTTCTTCTAGATATACTTGAACTAAAACCATTTTCCAAGATTAGCTCTCCTGTGACAAACTCCTATAAAAAAAATCCATGATTTATACAAAATCTAACAATTTCTAAGATACGATCCGATAAGTCTTTGACTCATACGTAAAATTAGTGTCAAAACGAGATTGAATGGTCGTAAATGTTGAAGTGGGTTACATTGTTGGGCAGAATGGAGAGGGTAAGTAAATACAGGAGCCATAGGAGGGAAGGCCAAGGTGGTGGGGACTTTATTTAGTTTAGGTGGGGCCAAGCTCCTCACATTCTACAGGGGGAACTCTATTCACTCTTCCTTGACCAACGTTGACCTTTTGCATCCTAGAGAGACCTCTCTTGGACACGTGGCTGTCCTACGTGGACAGTCCAACAGCATACTAGTGGGTGCTTTGCATATCATCCAGGATAGCTAATTGGTCCCCGTCAAATTGTTTGATACGTCCACCAGTATATTTAGATAGTAGAATAAGAAAAGTAACGCAGCATCGTCCTTAAATTATAATTATAATCTTCTCGGATTTCGTCAGTCACGCGAGGATGAGTGAGAAGTGCCCATGCCATTACACTAGCTGTTTTCTAACAAAAAAATGCATAAAAAATCGACTAAAACTTGAAAACCTCCTTCACCAAAGTTGTAGATCGCTCGAGACGTGCTTTTTGATGCCAAGAACATGTTGGACGAAGTCAAGCCAGCCACCCTTCTCGCTTTCTCTTTCTCTCTCTCTCCTCCCTTCTCATGATACAGTGTCAAGAAAAAAAAGGGTGGGGGAAGGTTTCCCAACCATTTTCCCACCCTTTTGCTAAAATAATAATATTTTATTAATATAAAACCTGCATATTTTATAGCGCTTTATTTTAAATCACGACAAAGCTCGATTCCAACACTTCATCAAAATCCGACACGTCGTGCGGTTCCTGACACGATAAAATTTCACTTGGCGACGATCAATTCTTTAAATTTGACCGTTTGACCGAAAACACACCCGGGATACATAACGGCAAAATTGAGTCAAATTTCTGATATATCATCACTCAACAAATGCGAAAAATTTACCCACTTAAAATCATCTCTACAAATCTCTGGTTTTACATGTGTAATCTTACCAAATGGGCACGTTTTGGAATTTGGACACTTTAGTTACATCCTTATGATGAACAAAAGTCAAAAGCTATTATATGGTTGGCAGGCAGCTTTTGTTCCACGCCAAAACCAAAACGAGCATGAGATACTTGAAGGGTGTAGCTGATATATGCAGCCTAGCTAGCCCATAGCCATTGGAAGCCATAGCTCTCTCTCTCTCTCTCTCTCTCTCTCTCTCTCTCACTCTCTGTGTCTAGTTTCCCTCTCTAGAGAAGGTGGATGGAGATTTGGAAAGGCATTGTTGGGACGAAGGCAGTGATGGTAATGGTGCTAGTTCAGTTGGCATATGCAGTCATGAACATAGTTTACAAGCTGGCTGAGGAGGATGGAATGAACTTGAGTATCTTGGTTGCTTATCGTATGATTTTTGCTACGTCTCTCATGATTCCTCTTGCCCTCCTCGTCGAAAGGCAATTCATTAATACCTCCAAAAACTATATATTATATTATATTATATTATTCAAAATCTTACTTTATTTGGACTTGATCTTTTCCTTTTCAGGAAAAACAGGCCAAAATTAACTCCAATGATTCTCTTTCAAGCATTTTGCTGTGGCTTTTTCGGGTAAATGGATATTATAATCCATTGACTTCAGTTGATCTAACTACTAGTTAAGCTTATTGTATATACATGTCTACACACATTTCAGAGGAACATTGGCTCAAAATTTGTACGTCCAAGGCTTGGCATTAACAAGTGCAACATTTTCTGTAGCCATGACTAATCTTATTCCGGCAGTTACCTTCCTCACTGCAATTTGTTTTAGGTATCCACTAAGTTTCCTCATTTTGGTTTAGCGTTACGTGATTCTTTTTATCGACCGAACAATTTATCTCCTTCAAATGATGTTTTGAAAAATTATAGTAAATTGTTGATTATGATAAAACGATCAGAAATAGCAAGTTTATTTGTTATGCTTTTTGAGAGAAGAGTTCTTCGGATAAGCTAATAGTAACAATAATGATTTGGTTTTTGGTTTCAATCTCATTCTAGGGTTGAGGAAGTTGCGATAGGAACGGCGGCCGGGAAAGCGAAGGTGGCGGGGACAGTTGTGGGAATAGGTGGCGCCATGCTCTTCACCTTATACAAAGGCATGGAAATGAAGCTTTGGTCAACCAATGTCAACCTTCTCTTCGACATCCATCGCTACCGGCAAAGCCATCCGGCGGCATCGCATGGCCAATATAGTCGACTCTTATTGGGGTTTTTTATAACTTTTGGCAGTACGGTCTCTTATTCTCTTTGGCTAATCATTCAGGTTATTTTATGTTTTTACATAATTGACATTGAAAATTACCTTAAATAATTATTTTATTGTTCTTATTCTTTTAATGAAATGAAATTGGATTTTGGAGAAATAGGGCAAAATGAGTAAGAGATACCCATGCAATTACTCAAGCGCTGCATTGATGTCAATCATGGGGGTAATACAGTCCCTTGCTTATGCACTCTTTACACAAAGGAATTGGAATGACTGGAAGTTAGGCTTCAACATCAGGCTTCTTGCTGCTGCTTACTCGGTTCTCTCTCTCTCTCTCTCTCTCTCTCTCTCTCTCTCTCTCTCTCTCT